>JAGDQP010030212.1:0-22773 GCA_022664845.1 Lepisma saccharinum | reverse complement strand
GTAATTATTAAAACGTTGCAATGTTTCATAGCAATCTAATCTAAGCAGTCGATTTCATATTCGAAAGAATCATTTTCAGTAACCAGGCTGTTGGAAAAAGAGTGAAAGATGGGTGGAATGTACTCTAAGAGTTTCCTCAAGCTGTTTACTATAGACTTCTTCATTTTTAAGGATTCCTTGTATCTGAGTGTGAATGGTTGGTCCTGGCCACACTCAGCGTTCAGCGCATGTTTTACCAAAACGCTCATTTTTTTGTGTGTCAATACAATGCCAAGCCACAGCATTAATAACATTAAAAAAATAGTAGCAACACAATGCCAAGCAACTAAAGAGTTTTTCAATATTTTCGTACAACAAAGTTGTGTTTCTGTAGAAACAAGCTTACAGTAAGTTGGATTATGTTCGTCTTGTTAAACACATAGGTGAATGGAAAACAAAGACGATTTAATATCGTCTCAAGGGCACTTAATACCAACCAACACATAGCATCAGATATTTTACAGGAGAATATAGTGCCAAGCCACACTTATTTTTTCATCATTTTCTGTGCTTGAAGACGCACAATTGCGGTCCGACATATACTCGGGATCTTCATCTGAACAACTAATGTCGGATTATATCCTCTGGAACGCATAACGAAGCTCCCTCTTACTTAGCGCCATGTTGCATCATGTGATCAAACGCTGCTCAGCATTATTTCCCACCAACATGAAGTATAGAGAATTGGACATGCAGACAGTGTTGCTTGTCACTGGCCTGGTTGATGATCTTCATTTTTTCATTAGCATGACCAAATTGTAACACTATATTAAACCCCAAAGTTGAAATGGAGGCAACTTCCGATTTTTTCTGTACATCAAGCCTCTGTAGGTACAGATAAAAAAAAAAACTATATAAAACGTATGGATTATTGTTCCTCGCATACAGTGCTCGGTACTCTACGATTAAAGCATCATCTATTGACAACAGTAAAATGTAAATACGATTTTAACGTAAGGCGACTGCTAACTGAAACTTGAAAATAAAATGGTCAAATTATTTCCTAATTTCCAAATTCCTTTGCTTTCTGAATTCTGTACAAAAATATAATTACGCAGACGATCTAAACCTTGAAGAGACGGAACGGGATAAAGAATTCCAATCTAATTTCCAGAAGTTTAAGTTTCAAATTTAGCACGATCTTAGAATACATGCAAAATTAATGCACTAATGTATGGAAACAAAACTTCGAATTGTGCTCTTTGTAGTGTTCCGGGTAGATATTATTTTGTAAAGGCTTGTTATATATGCTGGTTACCTTTTCTCTCTATGGTGTTTATTTGTCGCAGCCACTTATTAAAATATTTCAATTTCTGAGACTTAGAGGTAAGTAAGGATCAGATAGAAATCCCAAATCAAAATGTTGGGAGAAATAATGATATATGGTTAGGCGGTAACAATCGAAAGTCTTATTCAAACGTAACAATGATATGTTGCTATGCAAGTAAAGCATGTCTTTCATTAAAAATGCCACTTTGTAGGACCAAAGTAAAGCCTTAACATAAAAGTTCTTTCGACGTATCACTGGATTGGACAACATTCTTTCATTTTAATAGACTACTTTCCAGCAATGAAGGTAATAACATCCGTATTTTTATATTGATATGATCTTCCGAACTTCAAATGGTGTTTATGAGTCAGGGTCTGTTATACCTTTCAACTTTCAGCTCTTGCATCTCGCAATGAAACTAGTTTTTTTTTCGTAAAGGCATTTTTTAAATAAAACTTTCAAATCAGAACTTTATAATAATTATTGGTTCTTCAAAATAAAAAAATGGGAAGGGGGAATAATTTGTCTATTAGAGTGAATTTGTGATGCGATTTGTTTTGCTTTTTTTGAAACTGGTTTCATGATTATGACAGATCTAAGTTTTAAACTATTGCTCTCACAATATTGTGTAAGGCACTTCTAAGTCTACAACTGTAAGTATTCTTAGAACGACTAACTGTAGGTGGGCAGCAGCCATAACAAAACATTTCAAGACGAAATACATTATTAATGATCACATGTCATTATGTCAATTTCTGTTAGAAATAGTACCGATTCGTTGTAGTAGTAGTTAATATAAATATCTTCTCCTTGCTTAAACTTTTATTTTGAACTATTATAAAGTTTCATTTAAAAGATAGTTCACTTCCAAGACATATGCAACGATCAATTCAAAACCATTAAAAACTACTACAATAGATCATTTTTATGTGAAGATGAAAATCAATTATATCGAAAGATGAACCTATGGGATGTGGCTGGTTCCCAGGTGACAGATCTTGAAGTTCCCACAATTTACCAGACTGCATTTTTCGTTCGCCGGCCTTTCAAAGTAGGTTGTCTTAATTTACTTATGACTGGATTCAATAGCCGACCAGGTAGCCATGCTGTCTAAGGCGTTAGGTACACGACCCGAAGGTCCCTGGAGGGGCATGGGTGTATTCAACTAGAACGTGACATAATTGTGAGGGACCGAAGTCAAGAGTTACTAGACTGGCCCATATCAAATAACATTTACCAAACTTGTTTTACTGGATTGAATATCTCAGTAACGTTTATCAAACACCAAGTATAAATATATTTGTTTTCGCAAGGAGAAAAGAACATTCTTAATTCAATATGAAGAAAGAGAACTAGTTTGAATTTCAAACTTCTTGGTGCTGACATCTAGTATTCTTTTCAGTTCACTTCTTACCCTCTTTTCAATCACTTCAGTTTACACTCAATAACTGATAGAGAAAATCTTCTTCTTATTTCATTTTCACTTTGTGGAAACTTCTGTAAAGTCTGAAGAATATATGGCCCTCATCTTTGACTTACAAACAATAAACAAAATTCATGAGGATTCTCACCAGGTCAACTGTCAACAAGAGTAGTTCCGTTCGTGCTGTCTTCCACTGTTCCTGGAATGTTTGCAATTTAATTTCGAAAACCCCGACAAAATTTCTTTATCTAAGAACATTAATGTAATGTAATTTACCTAACCTAACTTTATAGACTTTGATTTATGCTGGATGTAGTGCTCAAAATCTATGCTTTATACAAACTATAGTTAACCAATTGTTTATTCTGTTTGTATCTAAATCCTGAAAGTTGTGTAATATTTACAGGAAGAATTAAATTCAACTCTTCACTGGGTCTTCTCTTGAGTACAGTACTATTCATCTATAAAATATTCCAGAAGATTAAACCAAAGTCTGCTGGAAATTTTATACTGGGGTGCTTTAGAGCTGAGAAATATAAGTTGTTGTACTTACTCACAGATTCATCGATAACGTTATTTTGCCTTTATATCGTAAATGTAATTGTACTTTTATTAATTATTCATGATTTATGGATAAAAATTTTATTTTATTAAGCACTGGAAGAAGCCCATTTTGAGCTTCAATTTTGAAAACCTTGCATCTTGAAAATGAAACAGAATGAGAGAAATGATTGCGATAACGAAGTAATTAGGTAGAAATAAACATTACTTACGTATGCAGAGAGTTGTAGCTGATTCGTATATTTTTTACACAAATAAAGCAAGCACATAGAAATTCATGTTATAAAATTAGGTCGGATCCAATGAAAACATACTCTAGTGTAAATACGAAGAACATCCTGTGAAGATATGTTCTAGCGTCAGTTTGAATATTAGTGTTGAGATTGCAACTGGAGTTGAGGAAATCTTAAAAATGCTGGTGGGAAAGTCCATGGTCCAATTTCATAGAAGTGCAGATAGCGTAATAATATCATGTATAAAGGTTGTAGTTTGACTACACTGGAAACTAATGAGTAAATCGAGGTCTCTGAATCAAAATCTGAAATGCGATTCTCTCTGTCTACTTTTATTGGGGAAATACCCTGCGTTACTGACGAACAGAATTACATGAAATAAGGAAGGAAGACATTTTTTAGATGCACTAATAAGCTTTCCCAAGGAGAAAAGAACAGATGGAAGTTTGAAACCATTTCGGGAGACTGAATACTAACAACACTTGGAGCAACTACTGGAAAAAATACAAGTATAATAATTGAATTATCAAAAAGAGCTCTAAACTTCCCTTGTTTCCCACACATTTTCGGTAGAAATAATCCTAAAAAGAGAAAATTCACAACTTAGTGTCAAAATTGGGTGATCAGGAAAAACAAAATATTAAATTCCACAAGCATTGTTTAAAGAGGAACGAAAGAAATGTCAAATGTATCCTATAGATCTGAAAGCATAATTATTGAAACAAACATTTTTGCGTCTCTATTAGGAGGCAAAAATCTGTAACCAAATGTATATGAATAAGAGAAGATTGTACTTTATTCTCGATATAGTGTGAGAATCTTGTCTTGGTTTAGCAGTTTGTTCTCCAGAGGTTACACCGCTGCCAATTTCAGGCCTTTTTTTCTGGAAGGGAGCAACAACACTCCGGAGGGCCGACATAGATAAGAAATTCAGAGGGTTTTATACTTTTATAAAATGTAGCAGTGTCTTAGAATTTAAAGCTTTGGTTGTATGTAGAGGTCGCCAAACACCGTTGCATTCTTCAGAGATACAGTAAAACCATTTTGTACTTTTTAATTCGAGAAATATAAGTGACAGAATCTTGATAGGATAATAAGATAAAATGAACTTAATGAGAGGTAACAACACTATGGCTTACTCGCGTCCCGACACACAGAATCTTGAAAATGCGTCAGAGTTGTAGTACAAAATGCCGTATGTGATGCAAACTTATGATAATAAATAGCAAATTCGTGGCGGAGATCTTTCAAGCGAGAGATAACAACTCTGCTTGTATAACTAAATATGGAGGAAACGGAAACGACATGCCGGGCTGCAACTTCGGAAAAGTTAAGATCTGATTGAACATCTAACATAGAAACGAACGGCCAGGAATTTCCCTTTCAGGACGTTATTAAGGTGGGTGTTTACCATTAAGATGTAATTCGATACTTGAATTGCCTTTAACTCTTAAATTTTTAATACTCTCCATACTGGTTTATATCTACTAAGAAGTCAGTTGTGTATGCATTATATGTTTTTTCATCAAGTACAATGTTGGATACTTTCCATATGTCAAATCAAAGCTTTCCAGCCCTTTGATTTGACGAATCAGCGAACCAACATGATATCATTAGACAGAAATTTATAAAACAATTATTATACCATAAATGTGATATGTGTAATATGTCATATCAACAGGAATCGTATTCTGTAATAATTAACTATGAAACCAGGATTTTTAGGAGCAATTTGTCACTCACAAAGTCATACTAAAGCCAATGTCTTGTAGCTCTCAGATATTGGTAATCTCTTACGTGAAACAATGTTGGCCTCTATTGTAGGTGATAGTACAAGCAAATATATAAACGGTCCATAGGTGCTGTCATTTACTGAGAAAGGAACGTCACCACTTATCAATAATAGTGGAGGAAACATAAAAGTTGATGAAAAATCAATATAATGACAGAATCTTGAGAACCATGTGTATTTTCTCCTCACTCAAATGCAGGCAACTGCAAACAATAAAGAACAACAAAATGAAACTGCTTGAAAGCAGGTCACAACTTTTCACTTTACTTCTAAAATATCCCTCTTGACCGTGTTTCTTCCAATTTACTGACATGTGTAAGTACATTTTCAGTTAATATGTGTTTTGCACATAAATTATTAGCACCATGTGATCATTTTATGAAAGATACATCGCCATTAAAGTTTTCATAGACTTATCAGTGGAAACAATTTGCTGTGGTAAAAATATAATTATTTTTATATATAATCAAACCAATACTAATGAAACAGCTACAATTATTTTCATAGGTTAGTTTACTTTAGGACATTCATATCATGAACTCAACACCAATTAGAGCTCATACAAATGAACGCAATACAGAGGTGTGCTTGCTAAACCAATGCCAGTGGTATAAATTCAATCTTATCAGATTCCCTTTTATTTAAAGATGCTGTAGTTCCTGTTTTAGCAGATGACATGTAAGATTTCTGATCCACTAAAAACATCACACATGATATTCTTTCAGCTCCAATTTAATAATTCTTCTATAAGACACGCTATGTTAGTTATTCCTGCTAAACCAATATGAAAGCATGCAACCGATAAAGCAATTCAATATTCTATTGTTAGTTTCCATCTAATCCTTACCATTACATCAATACAAATATTCTCGCATGCTATTTCAATTTCAGTTCACTCAAAAAAGGAAACTATTCCCGATCATAAAACAGCATTATCAAGTATTAATAAAGAACAACAAAAGAATAAAACTTAACACGTTTCCCTTCTTCTCAAACGATGTTTATCTAAAGCTTGAAAACCAATACAGCACTTCTACTTCTCTTACACGAGGGAAAACTGTACACACATAATCGATTTGTAAGGTGTTTATGTCTGCTGACGGAATACTTCTTCGTGTACTTCATTTATTTTAGCTTTACCAACAGATTGAGATATTCTTTTACCAAAATTATTACATGCATTAGATTTACTGTAATGGCCTTTCATTCCACAACGTCTACATATTGCATTAAACGCCGGACAAGAACTGAATGGATGTTTCGATAAACATCTCCAACATACCTTAGAAGTAGTTTGTATCTTATTTTGTTCTTTATGTTTCGCGAATCTTGACAGATAATCGGACTGAGCAGTAACCTGATAATTACTTTCAGTTTGACTTGAACTTTTTACAAAATGTAAGCATCTCTTTCTGCTTGCTCCGTATCCTCTGCAATTGTAATAGTCTTATCTAACGTAAGCTGAACTTCAGAAAGCATCCTCTTCTTTCCATTATCATTGGTTATACCAAAAACAAATTGGTTTCTGATCATTACGTCAGTGAGTACCATAATTACATATTGAAGAATGCAGTTTCAAATCTTTCTATTCACGTGCTTACTAAGATTGTTTACGTAATGGTAAGGATTAGATGCAAACTAACAACAGCATAAAACTTATAACGTTCTTCCTCTTCTCAAACGATATTAAGCTTGTCTAAAGCCTAAACACCAATCCAGCACAACTGTATTGTAGTTAGTAAATTGTTCTAGTTTTGCATGTAGTGTGAACACTTGTAAATATCCAATTTAGACATTTCCTGAAAACAGAAGCTAAAAACAAGAAGTGAACAAGGATTTATAATAAATGAAGGTATCTTGACGCCATATTGGCAAATCTGATTCACTGATATATCTGGTGTAGTAAAAAATAATCCATTATTTTTGCATGACATTGAAGGCTTGACTTACCATAGTTAGAATGATCCGATTTAGGTCATATATGCGCCGTTTTGTTCGATAACGTGTTGCCACTTGGAAGGTAATATCATGATGCCTCTCATAGAAGCCCTTGTCCCTATTGGCAAGAAATTGAGACAGTCGATGTTCACAAGCCTCTCTTGACGCGAATTTTGCACCAGCAAACGTGTTCGCCATGGACAGGAACAGATGGTAATCACTCGGTGCCAGGTCCGGACTATAAGGTGGATGCATAATAACCTCCCAACCAAGCTCCCGGAGCTTCATGCGGGTCACTATCGATATGTGTGGCCTGGCGTTGTCCTGGTAGAACACAATGCCTCTCCTATTGGCCAAAGCTGGCCGCTTCTGGGCGATTTCTGCCTTCAGATGGTCCAATTGTTGACAGTATAGTTCCGAGTTAAGGGTTTGGCCCTAGGGGTGCAGCTCATAGTAGATAATTCCCTGCCAATCCCACCAAACGCACAGCAAAACCTTCCTGGCCGTCAATCCTGGCTTGGGCACCGTTTGCGCCGGCGCACCGCGCTTCGACCACGACCGTTTTCGCGTGACGTTGTCGTAAGTGATCCACTTTTCATCACCAGTCACCAACCGCTTCAGAAATGGGTCGCTTTTGTTGCGATTCAGCAGCGATTCGCGGATGGAAATTCGGTCCATGAGGATTTTTTTTTGCGTTAACTCGTGTGGCACCCATACATCAAGCTTCTTTGTGTATCCAGCATTATGCAAATGGTTCCACACGGTTTTTTGTGCAATGTTTAGCTCTTGGGCAATCGAAACAGTGCTTACATGACGGTCGGACGCGACAATGTCCATGATTTTATCGACATTTTCGACACTTGGCCTTCCAGTGCGTGGTACATCTTTGACGTCAAAATTACCGGAATGGAATCGACGAAACCAAAATTGCGCGTGATTGGCTGTTACAGTATCAGGACCATAAACACTATTCACATTTGCAGCCGCCTGGCTTGCGTTTTCGAATTTATCGAAGAAAAACTGTAAAATATAGCGTATTTTCTCTTTGCTAGTGTCCATTTTGACGCGCTCTCACACAACACTGAGTCAACTCATCACAACTATCTGAACAGTGTTTGTAGTACGCAATATCATCGTTTGAACGCCATTTCGTTGAACCCGATCGGACTTATACAACGCGAGATACAGATCACTGAAGCCATCTATTGGCAAAATAATAGATTACTTTTTACTACACTAGATATAATCTCTTTGTGATGTGTACCTCAGAATGTTTTGTATCGTCTAAATAAGTATAGTTGAATAAGTCCGCTATATTTTTGTGGAATGCCCTTTCAGTGTGTTCTCTTGCACAAATATGTACATTTTAGAATGAAGCGTCCCTTCTATTGCCATGAAGGATATTAGGATTAAACGAATAGGATGTAGTTAAAATATCCCAGTGTAGCAAAACAATTTTTAAAATCTGTTTCTCCCAATGAGTGATGAAAATGTAGTTCTTTAAAATATATTCTTTAATCACCATTCATTGCCATCCTTGCTGATATCCATTGTTCCTAATACGGTCCCTCACCCGCAGCACGAAATTTGATCTCACTTATTTCTACAACTGTCGCTTTCACAGCAGAATTGATCTGTTCAAGTATAACATTTCTTTTCTTTCCAGCAGTTATATCTTTCTGAAAATCTTATTTTCAAACAGACGTAATTCATCTTCATCTGCTAGGGTCGTAATTCAACTTTCGTAACCGTAAAGTACTGCCGACCTTTCTCTATATCGTTCTAAATCTAAATAATCGTTCTCTATATTTTCAATTTTAACTTGCTTGATACTAATCGCAAGGTTAGGGGTTTTCTTCACTGAACAGAAACCTGCTTTGTACGATTTTAAAAAAAAACTATTGTTTTATTCCTTCCCTGCCCTCATTTTTACTTGTTACATATGCTCCTAAGTATTTAAATTGGTTTACTTTTTCCATGTTCTCATTCGTAATTGTTATGTATTTATTTCCTTCATTCCCAGAGTATCAGCTTGTTATCATGTATTTTGTTTTCTCTATGTTTAGCTGTAGACCTATTTCATAGTTCGCTTCTAATAAGATCTTGGTGTTACTTTGTAGTGCATCTATTTCCTCCCCTATTTAATAGACATCATCCATGTACCACGAAGAGTTCATTCAAAGTTAGACCTCTTCATCACCCTGCTTCAATCTGTTCTGAATCTCGAAATTATCTGTCATACTATTACCTATCTGTACTCTGCGTATGAGGTCGCTGATACATATCCTCACTCGTTACACAAGTCGTTTCGAGATTCCAAATCGTATCAGGATACTGTATAACTTTTCCTTTTTGATAGAATCATAAGCTATCTTAAAATCAACTAATAGCTTTTGAACATCCACTGTATTCCCATTTCTTCTTTACGATCTGTCTCAACACGAAAATTTGGTTAAATGTGGATCTATTTATTCTAAATTCGCATGAGTGATCTCCAATTACATCATCTATGTATAGGTTAAGACTATTTAGCAGTATATTACTGAATACTTTCTAACATGTTACGAGTAAAGAAATTCCGTGGTAATTATTACAGTCCGATTTATACCTTTTTACAAACCGAAACTATTATTAAGGTTTTCCGTTCCTTTGGAAGCTCTTCCTTTATCCATATTGTGCTTATCAATTGATCTAGTCCGTTCCTCCCGCTTTAATTAACTAGCTGGAATATTGTTTAGGTGATTTGAAATTTTTCAGTCTCTTTATCAATATTTCTACCTTGGTCCCACTTGGTTCGGGTATCCACGGTTCTGCGGTATAAATTTCAAATTCCTCCGTTTGTTCTCCGTTGTGTGCATTAAGAAGTTTGTCGAAATAACCTTTACACACGCCAATAATTTTAGTTGGACATATCTGAAGATCTCCGCGATCTTCAGAAAATCTTTCTAATTCTTCCAAATGTCGGCGTGTAAGCTTTTCTTAACGATTTTACTTCTTCGTATAGATCGTGTATATTATTTGCCTTGCCGGTTTCCTCTATATCCCGAATCTTCTGAGTAAGATATACAAGCTTTTTTGCTTCTAAACCCGCGTATGTCGTTTCGTTTCTCATTACTATAGTGGCTGGTACTTGCTTCGCTTTTATCATTTGGCCATCGTTGTATTTTTTGTTTTCGTACCGCATTCATCATCAAACTAAGGCTTGTATTTCTAATGCTACATATCACCTACACGTTACTTAGCTGCACCCTTCACTATATCACGAATTGACCCTACATCTTACTTGCATAGATTTAATTATTAATGTCATCTTTATTACTACTCAAGTCGGCTAAGAGTTCGAACCTATTTGAGATTTCTAGTTGGTATCTGCTGTTACGCGCGGATTATCTAATCGTTTAACTTCAAATTTGAGTTGTTTTGTTACCCTGCTTTCTTTGCTTCTGCTGAATAATCTTTTTCTAACTTTTGTGATCACTAACTGATGGTCGGTGTCACCTTCCGCTCCTCCATAACACTTAACGTCCATTCTTCGTCTGTCTACGAATGCGTGATCGATCTGGTTGAGAGTTTGGCCACGCGGACATATCCATGTATATTTGTATTCAAAGTACGTGCTTTTTACTATTAGATCTTTCGAAATCCCGTAGTTTATCACCTACCTCAGCGTTGAAATCACTCAATACAATTTTTGTGTTGTATTGCGATAATTAGACAAACAACCTCTCTAGTTTCTCATAAAATGTATCTTTGTCGCTACCATTAGCCACCTCCGTTGGAGCATGGACATTTACTTATACCGTTTTGCACCATCTAGTACGTATCCTCACGTCTTTTGTTTATGAACTCTATATTCTGAACCGCCGGGAGAATACTGTCCCCAATGAGAAATCCTTTTCCGAAATTGTGTTACAGTGTTCCCCGTAGTAAAATGTGTATTTGCCCAATCGAATGCTATTGTGGCACTCCCAACAGACTTCTTGTCTGGTCAATATGTCCAGCTCGTACTTCTTGGTCTAGTGTACCGTTACCTGAAGAGTGCCCGTTTTGTCTGAACGTTCAACGTCTTCCTTAATCCTTCTTGGAGCTTCCTGAAGCAGTCTGCGCCCGGAGATCCGAATGAGGGACTAGTTTACCTCCGGAATATGTTACCCCAGGACAATCCATTAACCATTTGTGACTATTTCTTGACATAATTTAGCGATGCAGCGTTAGGTCTATGACCTCGAAGTAGAGATAGACACTCAAGATGTCATCCTCTGCCACCTCTGAGCCTTCCCGATGTCATTTATCTTCAGTGTTAGGGTGGTTATCGTGAAGCTTCTTTCCATCTTCATGATACTTTTGTTTGGGGTTATCATCTCGTACCCTTTGTAGATCCCTCTACTAACTGCAAGGCAGCAGTAGTGATTTTGGTCCGCCTCGGAATATTTCCGGTACCCACCATATCTGGTCGGTATTTCCCTATCTGACTGGTGGGAGACCAGTACCTCCAGCCCAGATACTACTCCACTACAGAATAAAACTACGTTGATCAGTATACATCTGTACCTGGACTTTACGCTCTTTTTTCATGATAATAAAGTTGTTTTTGTACTACGCTTTCGATATAGATGTAGAGTTGAAGTTCCTTCGCAGTTCTCTGCAGCTGGATTCGAACCAACGACCTTGTGATTTACAGCCTTTCCGAAGAACCACTACACTACGTCGACATCTATAAAAAAACATCACTTATGTACCTTATCAACTCAGATGTGAAATGCAGCGACATATAACACATTTTAATTACACGGAGCGTGTAGAAGTTTACGTAGTAAGGGTTATTTTATCATTAGGAAGACTTTAAAAACAACATAGCATAATTCCAATAGTGACACACAACAACAACGACATTTGTACCATAATTACTGACGTTTTTTCTAGATTTAAAATAATAAAAGCAGTACGACTACTGCTATCGCTGAAACTCTATTATTTTCAGCATATTTTCGCTGATTTAATGTTTTCTATTCAACATTACTTTTAATTGTAGTCCGTGCTGCAATATTCAACAATAGGCACCGAGCAGTCACACAACGTCTTAAGCACACAATAGTAACGCCACGAGAATACAACACATTTCATATCTCGTCTCGCAAAGCTCATTATCGCATTACTAATAGTCTTTTCACTACTCTTCAGATACGACTCATATTATTTTGGTATACTTATATTTTATTTTCCACAAACTTATATTTATATGTGTCTTCTTTCTTCGATAAGTGGTGATGTTTTCTTGGGAGGCACGGACATAATAGGTCCATAGGTGCATCTTCAAAAATAATTGAAAAAAATTCAATACTTATTAATAAATGCAAACAGGATGCAGTAAACAACTGTTACATTATGGTTTTGAAGGTCTTAAGAACGTTCTCCATTGTCGAATTAGATTGCTAGTTCTTTTACTTCTCTGTATATTTCCAGAATACTACATTTAGGAAAGAGTATTAAAACAGAGAGCTAAAGAACATTGCAAGCACGTTCTGACCTTTTCAAATTCTGTAGAAGGAAAAAGAAACCATTGGAACTTTCTTATCATATATGGTGAAAGAAAAGAATTAGGTGTACTTTTTTTTTAATATGTCTTAAAAGAATTAATCCATTTCTGTTTAACTACAGCTATATATTAATTAGCTTTTTGTTACTCTGTACATAGAAGTGCGTCTCTGGAGTGTGTAAGTGGCGTCCTTGCTGGTTTGTAATCAAGGAATGAAGGTTCGATACTTAGTGGAAACACAGGTGATTTGAAGTTCAATTGAAGTTGTACGTCCCGTGCTTCGCATGTCATTATTTGATGGAAGGCAAAATCAAAGAACCTCGGTGAGATCACTGCGAAGGGTCGGGGTCTTAGTCAAGCGCGTCATCAGGAATTTTCCCAAGGTGGTTGCAATATTATATATACACATATATGCGTGAGAGAGAAAAAGAAAAGAGAGAGAGAAAGTCACTGCCGCAGTCATACATATTGGAGAAAATTATAAATGAATCGTAAATCGTATATTCATTTAGTGCATATTCTTTATTTTTATTACATTTTTTAGTAATAAATTATTAATTTAAAAGAATGTGTACCGGTATATTATCATGGACTTTTTCGTGTTTTAAAACTTTTAACTGTGTGGGAGATAGAAATATATATGCACTTCTTTCGTATGTCAATTGGCTTTCTAGAAGGAGTGCTATTAATTTCATGAAAAAAAAATGATGCGATAAGAAAAGTTACATGATGGTGCAGTAATACCGTTCGCGTTTTTCCTTTCACTGTTTTTATAAACTTGGTTTTGGGTATAATTTAGTGTACTTGTGATTGCATAGAATAAAATGAATGTGGCAATATACCAAGAAATGTAATGGCAAAATCTCAAATATCTTGTTAAGAAATGCATGCAGTGAAAAGTATAGGAACACACACTAAATATATGAAGAATATTAGAAGATATACATTCTGGATTCCAGGGTGTAGAGTGTTTCCCCCTTGCCCCGTTGCCAACACCCTTGGTCTTAGTGTAACTACGATCCCGGTACTTGTCTGGCAATACTCCAAAACGCGCTATCTCCCATAGTGTTTATCCCAAGTTAGCGATCGCAACCAGTAGACAGCAGGGAGTGGATAGGAGCGAGTTCGTAGTGAGCCTCTCATCATGATGATGTTTGCAATTTTCCAAGATGGCGGACATAGCACAACTTTATATAAAAAATATGTTCCTGGCGTAATGATAAATGATAACAAAATGTCAAATGTTGAATATTTTCCTTGTTAAACTCAATTTTAACATTCATTTTATTGATCTGTTCTATTTTACCATCTGTTGGTATTAAAAGAAATAATTATTTGATGGTTCATAGTTTAAAACTGTTACTTTAAATTGATATTCAGAAATAGTTAAAATGAGAAAGGGTCTGAATTTACAATGATTGTTTTATCTTCTATGCCACTAAAGAAGTTAAGCCTCTACTAATTCTAACTGAATGTTAATTACAATGGAAATGATAAGATTACAGAGAACTAAAAAGCTTTCATTTGGAAATAGGGAAAATAAATTGAACTTCGAGATTTTAATTTTCAAAAGGTAGATCTATTAACGAATATTTTCATCCTTGCGATTATCAATATATATAAGTAAAATAACTTGTCTGATCTAAATGCTGTGAAGTGTATTTTAATATTTACAGGATTCTAAGAAGACGTTTCCCCTCCGAGTTCGACAACGCAGGAAGCAAATTGCTCGTAACATCATACTTTGGGACGCTTAATTCCATTAGCAAATTCCCATTCAGGTGTGCCGTACCAAAATGTTTAACGACACAAGTAAGTTATTAGCTTATAGTGACAGGTATTGGCTCTATGAATGTAGCCGTAGATTCACTTTCCAGAGTGTTAGTTTTTAAAATTGAAAAAAAAAAAATAGCTTCGATGATTTCCCTAAGTAACGAAGTATCCAATATATTATTTTTATTATGTTTTATACTGAGTTTAATGAGCTAGAGTGTCAAGCCTGGCTACAGAAGGTACTGATTGTGTTAAGGTGAACTCTAAACTACTCTGTTTAACGAGACCCCACCGGCCTGATTACAGGAAACAGGCCCACAAGTAGGACCTAGTGTGTTCGTAGGACAATGTGTGTTAACTATCCCACCTAAACTGCCTGGCTTTTACGCAAAACACTCATGTTACAGTGGAATCAATGAGATTTTAACCATTCACTTTGTGTGAAATAATCGAGCTTCAAGTCTGAACAATGAATTGCTCGAACAAAATACTATAAAAATTGCTGCTATCTCAATGTTTATTGTCTGAGAAAATTTAAGTTTTGATTTTATCCCCTCCTTATTTCATTTGCTCCTATACCTTTCTTAGGATTTCCTATATGTTATCTCTCTCTCTCTCTCTCCCCCTTTTCTCTCTACACAATCTTTCTTTTTCTTCTTGGGTTTCTAGCTCTTAATTAATCTTTCTATGTGTACTTACAGTAGTCAAAAATGATGTTGTTTTTGTGTCAACCCCAGTGCCACAAGAACTTGTATTATGAGTTATCATTTACATCGATAATTGGGACGAGCGTAAGCCAGAATGCTGTTCCTGCCAATACAATTATTTTTTTTATTTACATCTATAAGGATTATTTTTCTTAAACATTGTGGTCCAAATCCATCTTCAGTGGCAGGAAAAATCTTTCTGGAAATATATTAACAAACTTTGTTACATGCTTTGACTCCTTAAGACTGGAAGCACGAATGCTGTCAGCGAAAAGTACAAGAGATAATTCCATACTGGACAAAAACTAACATTTGCCCGGTGATCTGGCCAATTTTCCAAATGCACTTTTTCAATAAGAAACTTCTTCAACATGAACCTTAATTACGTAGTTGGAGCTATTATCATGTTACTCACTTTCTCAATATTAGGTCCTCGTCCCTCAGGTTAGTTAGTGCTCGCGCTTTCTGCAATCATGGTCCTGCTAAACCATTTTCCCGTATGTGATTTAAAATGTATATAACACAAATAGTTCTTGGCCTGAGCAACCGACGCCTGAAGGCCATAAAAATTACATCATCCTTAAATGTAAGCAATTCGGTATGGCACTTGTCTTCTGGACAGTTGCATGGCAGTCAGGATTACATTAACTTTTTCTCTATTCATTTCTTTTTGTTTATTTACTTATTAAACCTCGTAATATTTATTGTACAGACAGCTATGGTCTGAGACTCTCATGTCTGAGCAATGGCGTCCCTCGTAAAGCATTTATATGGGACGGTAATGGGTAAGTAATAAGTTAGGATAAAAAGCTATGTAAAGTAGATGAGCTAGGATAAAAAATATATATCGTTCTGTGAGAACTAGTCTATAACTCTTTAGATTCACAACACAAGATTATTACACTTAATGTGATCAAAAAGATTAAATGTTCGTATTGTTAAGACCAGAGACACGAATTTGGCCCAATTTCCTGTGTGCTATAACGTAGCTAATGAAATCTTGAATTTGCAGACATTTCTCGCTTATTTTTATTTCTCATTTTTTTTCCCTGTTTTATTGAGCAAACCTTAGTTATTTATTTTATGGTTTAGCAAAGCTTGGGACGTTTGTGTAGGATCATTGGTGACGGGAGCTCCTTTGTCATCTACCTCTGAAAGGAATATGTAATACAAAAATAATTGAGCACAGAAATAACATGGTATAAGTATTTCATCTTCTTGTACCTTTCTCGTCTGAACATCAAACAAGTTGAATAAGGTGTATACCTGAAACAGAATTCAAAAAATACCTTCACTTAATATAAAACAGTTTGCAAAAAACTCTTTTCTAGGTACTATATAATTAATGTAGATATATTACATACTGTATTTTTTTTAAATCCATTAAAGTTAAAATAAAAATATTTCTGAGCCCATCTCTGATCCGTTTTCTAACTTTGAGTTTTGCACGTAAACGTCCTGTTAAATTGTTTAAAACGACAAATTGAATTTATCAAGTTCACCAATTCTCACGCAGAATGCGTGAGTCACATGCATTGTAGCATCATCCCATGATCTCACGCAAAGAACCTCCAAACTCACGCATTTAAAAAAGCTGCAAAATTTAAAGTTGGCGCTGTAAAGTGGAGTAAAACGAAATAAAGTGCCTTTCTAAAGTAGCAGCATGGTAGATGTATGCTACAGAAGAATTGTTGAACTGATCAGATGGTAAAATATTACATTAACTTTAAAAAACGGCTAGCTTAGTTTAATTTTTCAAGTAGAACCTGCTCAGAAATTACTTCTTACCATACGCTGTGTTTTACAGCACTTTTGTGATAATTAATGTCTGTGTTGTAACTCTTTGGAATGATTTCCCTTTCTCACGCAATATCCCGAATTTCCCCTCTTCCAGGTTGGCAAACATCACACATTAACACTTCTCTAGGTTGACAGGTCTGATTTATACAATTCGATGATAATTAGAACAGAGGATAATTAAATAGATTAAATTATGACAATTAACAGTCTTTAACATAGAAAATAAATAAAAATTGTGATGTCCCTGACTAGGTCAACTACCAACAACTGACAATTGCATTGCCTGTGTTCATGCTATCTTTCATAGTTTGGAGAATGCAATTCAAGGTTATTTAGGGAAAAGAATGGTGTATTTGTAGTTGGAGATATATTCCCTGGCTGTTGTAGATTTATTTCGGATCAGTTGTAGCTTGTTTTGAAGCTGTCTTAAAGTTTGTTTTTGCTTTTTTGATGAAGGACTACTTGTCAGTGAAGATATACCCATCCACATATTGTAGAATATTGTGGCGGCATTGTAAAAGTAACTTAGAAGCTTGATTTAGTGCTGTGTGTAATTTTTGAAATAAACTTTTGGGTATAGTCATGGAGAGTAATATAGATATGCATCTTGCTATTGTTGTCGTATGGTCTTGTAATGTGTATTGGAGTTGTATTTGTTTTGTTTTTTAATTAATTTCCTCAACATTAGATATACAACATTTGACGTTTCTTGTAAGTTGCTGCAGGAAGCATTCGTATTGTAGGATTTTTAGCTTTTCTTAGGAATATCATATTTCTGATGCTGGGGGCGTAAAGGACAGTTGGAACTGGCAGTTCTATGCCCATTCTTTTTGCATGTAGCACAAAGTCAGGTTTAGGCGTTACAGTACATGTGTAACTTGGGGGCGACTTCCCGCACTTAAAGCAAATGAACCTGTAGATGCAGTTTTATTCTTCATGATATTTATAGCAGTTACGGCATGGAAGAGGTCTTGATGTGGAACGCGATGTTGTTGAGAATCCTATAGAAATTCCATTTGAGATTAAGTCACTGACCAATGTAGGATCTTCAGTGAACATAGTACGTACAAGTGGTAGTGGGTCCTTAGCTCCTTTTATTCTAGTGATGTTCGTGATTGGAATCCTACTCTTCAGATGTTTTTTAAGTTCATCAATATTTGTGTTTTAGGGAATTCCGTTAACAACACACGTGAGCGTTGTGGTTGTTTTAATCTGTTGTGATTCTGTTATTTTTTCTTCTAGGTGTTCTTTTTAGCTTTTTATCCAAAGTACGATTCTTTGAACGTTATTCGAAAATTTGCTTCATTGTATTTATAATTGAATACAATTCTTATTTCTGTTTTATTCTCAAATATAAATACAGCTATTTCAATGTTAGGTAAGCGGTTTGATACAAATGTATGCAATCTGATTGGATTCATGAACTCCCTATCCATATTTCTTATTAAAATTACATATTTAGTCAGAGACTTATTTGTGTTGATATTAACTGCATCATTGTCATCATCGTGTTCATCTTTCTGTGATTCTGGAATGGAAGTAATCGTTTCTTTAGGATCTGTTATTTGTTTTTCATATTCAGGAATGAAAGGATTAGTGGGAAGATATACATTTGAAACTCTGTGGGAATTCTTGCTTTGAGACTGGGTTTCTTTGTTGGAGGATTCAGGATTATAAGAAGGAGAATTAGCTAAGGTTGAGGTAAAATTTCTTCGTTGTTTGGTTTGAGAGAGGTAACAGCTTTTTCTTCGATAGTTTCTTGTATCTTGCTTGGATTCTCTTCTTCTTCAGTAGAATGATCATTTTTATCCAGATGAGGTTTTCGTAGATTTCTCTTGTCCGTAAATTTTAAATTTCTCTGCTCACTTTTGCTGCGTTTCTGTGATATGTCTGGCCATTTTGTCTTCTTTAAAAAAAAAGTTTCCTTGTAATTTGTTTTTTGGTTGTGGTTTCTTGCTTTGTGTTATCATCTTCTTTTTCTGGAATTGGAAAACGACTTTTGCCTTTATTTTTGCTAGAGCGTCTTCCTATTTTTTCCCATATTGATAGAGGTATAAGGATAGGTTGGGAATGAGTGATAAGGAATATATATCAATACGAATTTACTCATTATTCCGTATTCTAAGCTGGTCAATGTAGAACACGAATAAGTAAGAGCATTAGAAGAAAATACAGATTTTAGAAAATACAAAATTATCCTAACAGTCACTTAACACCCTCTAGATGTAAAATTATGGAACAATGTTCGGCTCTGAATGGATAAAGGTGAGTACCTACAGTACCCAATATATTGCCCATTTGTTGATGCATCTCAATGAATAACCTGAAGTAATGTAAAGTTTCCCTTATAAGATACTATTTAATGTACTAATAACTCCTAGTCGACGAAACAGTGATTTGTATGTAAAACTTTCGTAAACTTTATTTGTATATGGGCTAATCTGGTAACTTTGGACTTCGGTTCACCACGATTCACCTAAGCTATTAAAATCCACACCCATGCCCCTGCCGGGACTAGAACCCGGGACCTTCAATCCGATGGTCTACCACCGCAGACCGCGGCCGGCATGTGATCTGCATGCAATAGATTGATATGCTAAAGACTTACCTACAGAGATAAAGATCATTCATTTAACTCTGAGTAAAAAATACTTATCTTCCTAATATTTGTATACATCAAAGTATATTTGAACCATAATGCATGTTCAGAATAATTACCAATAATCTTTATTAATGATACAGAAATACGAACCTTCTGGACAGTCTTATTGAGAGCTTTGTTTCTCATCCACAAGTAGTATATATTCACATGTAATAACCTTTGACATCTTCATAGAAACAATAACTATATATATGACAAATCCTTTCAGCTTTTATCTTCAATATACTTAATTCAAACATTCGTCTTCTTAAATCATATCTGATTATCATGACAATGCAAACAGGAGAACTGGAAGCAAAGCAGAAAACAATCAAAGCGCTATATAATAAGAAATAATATGATCAACTTTTATAGAAAATATAGTATTTTTACACAAAATCCGTAGACTTCCATCAGGGATGTAGTGGAGAATATACGGAGGTATACGCCATATACCCTCTGATTAACTTTACACATCAGCGTACATCTTTTGCCAGGATAAGTATACAGAAAATAGAGGTGTTGATTCAACCCTTTTCAGTGTATCAGGGCGACCACTACTCTCTGTGTTACGACAACCAAAGTGTTAATTTCGTAGATTCAGCACAGTGGTTGTGCCAATATGATATCCTCCATTGTGTAGAATCAGCATTGACAACAAATTAATTCCGTTGAATCACCAAAATAAACACCATTTGTTATGTTGATTTAACCTTAAAAACGTGATGGTCACCCCGGGAACCGAGGAGCATTGAATAACCAGAACCATTTCTTGAAGATGTAGCCTCCGCTTAAAGAGTCATATACTATAAAAATATCAGCTTAAACCCTGAGAAAATTAAAGTCGATACAAAAAAACGACCCTGTAAAAACTGGTTATAAAGTGAGGTTGACATAGGAAGTAACAACTGTTTCAAACATTGATAAAAGCGCACCCCCAATCCATCAATACCTTGTGAAGCATTAACACTTATACGGTCCAAGGCCTGCTCAATTTCACTCACAGTAAAAGGTTGCGCTAAACTCGATCTATGTGCATCTGTTAACATAGGCCACTCTATGTCATTATTATCAAGGAAAAAATCTTGACGAGGTTGTGCGTTACAAAAAAAACGTTATAGTGATCCCTAATGGCCGGATAAATTTGATTACCAGAGACTTTAACTCCCTCTTCCGTGGTAAAACTATTAATGAATTGACGGTTGGCTTGTTTACGCTCATTAATCGCATGAACAAACATAGGTGGTTCATTTATACCAACTTGTTTTAATGTGGATTTACTAATGCGATCTCTATTTAATTGGTAATGAATTCGTCTAATATTACTTTGCATTCGTTTAAGGTGCGGTAAATACTGACTGTGATGATCGACTAGCTGACTATATTGACCTAAAAGACCATAGTAATGAATAAGTTCTATTTTGATTTGAGCATCCCTTTGTTTACAAAACGAAATCGACTCATTTAAATTTCATTTTGAAACCAATCCACCACATCAACAGATTATTTTGGTATCTGGTTTGTGTTACATAATAATTCCACATATTAACAATTAAATATTCATACGCCGGAGATGTTGTAAGAGATTCCTTACAACGCCACACAGGAGACACATGAAAGTGGGTTTCAACGGCACTCTTTAATTTAAACGTTAAACACTTGTGATCTGAAAATGATAACCACTCAAGATGGGTACTTTGTATATTGTTCCGTAAACGGGCATCAACATAGATCACGTCAATGCGCGAGGAACCTTAGGCGTAAAAGTATGTGACGGCGTTATCGGTGGGGTGAGAAGATTCCCAGACGTCAATAAGATGAACTTTTTGTACAACATGTTGAAGCACAGACGTACTGTCTATAAGGTGTCTTGCTGCGTTCATATCGCCCATGATAATTACATGATAATTATTAAATTTTTTGATCTTAAAGTAAGAAAATTTCAATAAATACGGATGAGGTGACATTTTCTCAAATGCCTCGGCGCTGAAATACCTCGCAACGGCTTTGCCTACTATATTTACATAACAAATTATTTGCCTCAATATCTGCTGCAGACAGAAAATATACATACATAACTGCGCTTTGAAATGCTACAAAATGGGAAAATTTGAGCGTGTATGCTCTAATGATTATGCGTTTCAGAATTACGAGCGAAGTACAAGTAGTTTAGTGTCTATTAGACATTTTACTACAACAGAAGATGGTTTCGAGCTTAATTTTTATTTTTTATTTTTGAGATTTTGTTCCAGTTTCTCGATATCGTCCCACTGTTGAACACTTCGACACTTGGGGCCCGGGACGGTGTGTCCGCTCTCCCCCTCCCCCCACCTCCTTGCGCCACAACTGTATGCAAGTACTGGTTTGGAAATATTTCTTTATGATATACCTATGCAAATCATCCTGGCTGTTTATTCTGTAAATTTGACTGCTAACACAAATGAAAACTAACCATTGCATTATAATTAAGCGTCAGTGTTGTATTACTTGCAGAGCTGAAACAGGTCGCCGGGTCATCTTTCTAAGCAACTCATCGGGTTTGGACTTCGGACCCGGCCTTACTCGATCACTCTATTTACGCTATGTGTTACATCACGGTAATGCACGCCTCCACACCTCAATGAAAACTGCACAGACTGTATTATGGAGTGGAATGTGATACCACAGTTGCAACTACAGTCCTGATTTTATTCATTCCGATTTATAGTTGTTTGCCACTTTGAAAAGTATCCTCCGTTGACACTATTTCGATGATGTATAAGACGTTAAGCTGGCTGTAAACTTGTGGGTGAAACGACAGTTTTTTTTTTTTCAAAATCGATTTCAGCAATGGTTTCAAAGATAGCGGAAGTGAATACAAAATAATAGATAATCAGCTTGGATTGATACAACACTTTAAAGTAATTTGACACCAACACTACATATTTTTATTGCTACACCCAAAGGTTTTATGAAAGAGGAGACATTGTATCCAGGATGAGGCTAGTACAAAACGAAACAACTTAAAACAGAGTTTCCGGGTAACAGAAATGACAGAAATATGAATTGCAGCGATAACAT
>JAGDQP010030211.1:11901-22773 GCA_022664845.1 Lepisma saccharinum | reverse complement strand
AGATTTTTAAAAGGTGGGTTTTTTGAGAAAATGGCGTCCAAACATGGCGACTTAATGAATTTTTCAGCTTTTCATGATGCTGTAACTTGAGACGTAATGATCAGAAACGCAAATCCTTTACAGTTTTAACAGACCTAATAGAGGTGATTGTGATGGTGGAAGCAAATGGTCATATGACCCATGGGTACCGAAGAAAAATTATCCAAAGTTAGAAAAAAAAATCTCAAAAGTTGGCAACATTGCGAGTTAACTGCGCGATTCCTATTGGAGCAATAGGGGAATTTTTACTCTCCACTGAAGCACACTACTTTGTTTTCTTCCTACCATTCAGCTTATGTGACTAAATACATTAGTTTCTCCATAATAAACTTTTAAACTTGACCTAATTTTTGCTTTTTCGAACTACTCGTTCTGAGGCCGGCCATTTCGAAAGGCTATAAATTGAAGGAAAACTTTCTTTGGGTAAAAAGAAAAAAATACGGGTCAAATGATTTTGAACGTAGATCCCATATAGAAAATATGAATGAAATCTGAGACCATGATGGAGACTATTTTACTCTTACCTGGACGATTTGAAATGGAACCAGTCTACTGTGCAATACGACACTGCACAAACAATATTAGACTTCGAAACATTCGTATTGTATCTACAAAGCACTAAAGTGTTATAAACAAAAATATAAAACACGCAGGATGTTCAACGAATTATTTTCCTTTCAATACTGCAAATCCAAAAATTACGTTCAATAATATCAAACTAAGTGGTGCTTAAAATATCAGTTTTGCCAAGCCCAGATATACCAGTGTTTATTGCTAGCAGAAAACAAAAACACACATCCGTAATGATATTTTCAGTCAGATAAAAAAGGGTAACATGCATTACTAAGGAGAGGGTGTGTTGAACCCAGTCCAAATTCTGGGCACATACAGGGAAAGCGATAAGCCGTTTAGGCACAAATCCAGTAAAATTCTGTTAACATTCCATTTGATAATGTTAAATTTTTTGAGAATTTTTTGTTCAGGAAGAAAAGCACAATTTACAGTTTAATTGGTTGTGGGTTCGACGAACCCACGCCCCCCCTAGTACCGTAAGGGTTAAATAAGTACAGGCAAGGGAGAGGAAGAATTTTAAAAACATGTAGATCATATATGTATCTTGAGGCGGTTCCAGAGATGGGGTAGTAGAGTCGTTTACAACCTCAAGGGAAGTGTATCATTTTTTACAGAATTATTCCAAAAATTTATCTCAGAAAAGACGGTATGAATGGGAATATGACACCATTGTTTCCGGAAAAATCTAATTTATCTAGAAATATAATTTCTTAGGATGTGGGTGTCATATTCCAAGATAAAACTTGGCAATATTGGGAGAAGTTTGATAAATTTTTACTTTAAAAATTCACTTACCGGAAAAATATCGAAAATGTCTCTGGTCTATTCCACCTGCGCGCCCCGCTCACAAAATTCTTAGACCTTCCACTGAATAAATCTTCAACGAATGCCTAGCATATCGAGGAATAAATACTGAGGAAACTGTGCATCCTTTTTTATATGTTCTTGCAAGTCAACAGCATTTTGCGTTAACAGTTTTGTTGTTATTACAGAGTGCCTAAAGCATGTCACTGTTTCAAAGCAACAGCTGACGATATTTCTTCAGTGATAGTCTAAAATAATATATTTTCTGATGGTTTTTCCTCACAGTATGTGTAAAAATCATAACCCTAACCTATCATAAGCCTAATCTTTTTTTGGAATCCAAACTGAATGGCACTTTTGGCCACATGAATACATGACACAAAGAAGTTTCTTCATGATCTTTCTTATCTATTGTTCCAATAAAGGGAACGCAATCTTTACAAGCATTTATTCCATTGACCAAGTGTTCCTTAAAGGCAAAGGTATTTTCGTACACTGAATTCTTCACACAACATACGCTTAATACTGTTTACAATTAGAAGACATTTTTTATGATTACTCAAGATGGATCGGTTGTGTATTTCATGAAAACAAAGGATCTCGAGATGTACAGTGATCAACTTAGGCCAATTCCTTCATACGTTTTCCTGCAAAATACGATATATTATGGGTGACCTCCTCTTCAGTGTTCAAGAAGATGAACTCAATAAAAGTAACTGAGCGGGTACAGGCAGTGAAAATGCAGCACCAAATAAAATGCATCAAATACTATTTTGTTGACTATTCCCCGGGCTATATCAGTCAAGAAAGCTTAGGTTATTATTATTATTATTATTATTCGAGACTCTGCCAGGATTTTCAGTATTGGGTGTAAAGCCAATGTTGGACGGATATAACTAGATCTTTAAATGGTTACTGTCGACTTTTGATAGTAAAAAACTTAAAGTTGTGAGTGTGCTGGATTTGGACGGGTGACCCTCAACATTCGGGGACTGGCAGAATTTCTGTTCTTATTTCAGTCTTCCTCTCTTATGCTCGTACTTATTTAACATAAATAAAATACTTCATACAAAATGTGATACGTGCGATACAAATTTACTTCAGGTTGGCAAAACTGTGACACTGTCATCACTTGGTCCAGTATAGAAACACCTCTCCTCCTCCTCTTAAGTACATATATAGACTCATCAATGGTGATTTCAGTTTCTTCCTTTTTTTTTAAACCGAAATATTTTAAACGTATCCTTACATAAGGACCACTCTCTGTGCTACATTGGACCTTTATTGGTCACATAGCAACGCATTTCATTTCTGTATCTTGATCTCATGGTCATCCCAGATTAATTGTCTCATACGTTGTATAGTATAAGATGAAGTAACAAATGTTTTTCTTCAAAAATCCAAGAATCGCATTTTGAAATATTCAAGGCCAAAGGTGACGTCAGATGGTCTTGACTTCATTTATCGTCCGTACATAGGCGTATTACATATCGTAAAATTTGTTCCTTTCCATGTATAACGCACTATTGTTTCTAGACCAACTAGGAGCAAAGCTATTGCAATTTGTAAATATCTTGCCGAACTCAAAAGAGGAATTTTTTAACTTTGGCCTTCATTAGATCGAAAACTATAAGACATATAGAACTAAAAATTGGCATGAACTTTCGTGAGTAGTATAAACTCACCAAATTTCGTGAAAATCGGAAGTTGTAGGTTGTGATGATTTGAAATGGAATGATTCTATATTTTTACCTTACTTCCAAAGAGAAGAGTACTAAGTAGAAATGTATTCATTTCATCAACGTCGAAAACTTTAATCAATACTCGATACAATTTATTCATACTTATACCATTGCATTCTTCCAATCTATTTACGCCCAGCATATTGTTGATGAAGTGCCTTTGCTTCTAACCTGTCTCGAAAATTCATTTCGTTGATTACAGTGTGATAGTTTTGATTACTGTTTTTCAGCTATTTACCTTTCCAGTAATCGTATTCGGAATCGAATCTGAAACCGCTTTGGTAATTTTATGTAAGTCATGGAACGTAGCAGTATCGAAAATTTTATTAACGCAAGTGAAAATGTGAATGTATATGGTAGTAATTCTGTTGTGAAAAATATATGCACTAAAATCAGTATGCTTCAAACTGTGTTAATTATCCGAGTTATGTTAGCTCATTTATAGAGTACTCACCTCTGGAGACTGTGATCGGCGGTTCGATCCCTGTTTATGACACGTGGGCTTCGTGATGTGACATTTTTTTATATGTAAAAGTTATGCGAAATCTGAAATTTGCAAGTACCTCAGAATATGTTGAGAAAGACTGTGACTTATGTGAACTGAACTAAACTAAACTAAACTAAACTAAACTGAACTCTACTGATCTGAAGAACAGAGTAGAAAAAAGAGTGCTAGGCTTACTTTTGAAGTGAATGTGTAGTGATGTGATGTTTTCCTCTATATATGTGGTGGTATTAGATAATTTTACCGTGAATTTTCTGGATAAGTGTTTAAAATCGTTGGATTGTTTAGCACTTACTGGTAACTGTAGCTGCAAACCACGTGATTGTAATTTCTTACATTGCTATGAAGTATGCCAGTGTTGAGTATTACGAAGTAATTATGAGGTAGGTGTCAGTAAATAACAATAGGCACTAGTGTATGCTAGTTCCATACACTAGAACAACTTAGGTATTTAGCTGCCCAATTACAACCATACCAGGTATTTATGTTTTTAATCTTGCACTTAACACGAATTTCTCGAAAGACTGTGTAAAAATGTGAAGATGCACAAACTATTATTTATGATTTTACTGTGTGGAGACGTGTATTTAAATCCCAGTCCAGTTCACAATCAGCGTAGTAATGAATTAATTCTTAAATGTTATTACCAAAACACTCAATCTGTAAAAAAAAATTATCAGATTGTGCAATTCATTTACCATAGTTTCTACTCTATGACTTATTTTTAGCGACACTTGGTTAAATGAAAATATATAGTGCAGAAATACCTTTTCCCCAGCATTTTAATGTATATAGAAGTGATCGTGGAAGTCGAGCAAATGGTGTAGCAGTGTGTATTAACTATAAGTGGCCTAGTAACATGAGAGAAGATTTGAAAACTGACTGTGAAATTGTTTGGGCTGAAGTGCG
This sequence comes from Lepisma saccharinum, assembly GCA_022664845.1. Classification (NCBI taxonomy): domain Eukaryota; kingdom Metazoa; phylum Arthropoda; class Insecta; order Zygentoma; family Lepismatidae; genus Lepisma; species Lepisma saccharinum. The sequence continues at coordinate 18,201 of JAGDQP010030211.1, read as the reverse complement.
TCTTAATACAAGCAGAAAAATACTAATTGGTTGTTTCTATCGTCCACATAAAAATAGTCCCAGGGAACTGTTAATGGCCTGCAGAGATTAGCTGCACGTTAGATTGTGATGTGTTATTGTTCGGAGATTTTAATAGGCACATGGTGTGGTCAAATATAAAAACTGGGGTTCCAACATAATATGCACAATGCAAGGGGCAATAGAATCTTGGATTGTGTGTGATCCACATGTAATAAATGTACCATCACTCCATCTCTAAATTTACTGTCATCTGATCACGAGAGTTTGGAGGTGGAACTATGCATTAATCATTTAAAAGCAAAGTTGAAGAAGGCTCTTTTCACTCCAAAGCAGCATATACCTCTTTGGAGAAAAGCTCCTTGGTATGATATTAATTGTGTTCTTTCTCTTTACCCATGGTGTGTACTTAAAAACTTAACTGTAAATGAAGCGATTGATTTGTTCACGGATGTAATACTTGCTACCTGTAAAGACTTCGTGCCTACAAAGAAATTCCGATCCTCTAAATATCCTCCCTGGTTTGATGCAGAAGCGCGGTCTGTTTTGAAAAATTTCAAAAATGTTGTGCTTTCATAAACTCTAGAAGATGTCAGTTCTGTGTTCCGACAGAGTTAGTCTATGATTCAGCTACAACTGCTGGTGAAAAAAGGGTACCTCTATTGAATGAATACTTCTCTAACAATTTCTGTGTTCAGTCTCCTCCTTTGCCTTCTCGTCAGCTTCAGCAGATCTTTTCGTATTCGTTGTCTTCATTAAGTACATCATCTGATGAGGTCAAATATCTGCTTTCTTCTTTACCTCTAAATCGTTCTCCTGGCTCTGATAACATTAGTGCTATTTTTTACGTAATGCTGCTGAATCATTGACTTACCCTTTTTCTCGTCTTTTAAATAGATGTTTTGCTGAAGGTGTATTTTCTTATTCTTGGAAGCAGTCTCATTTTGCATCCATTCTGAAATTTGGAGATTGACCCATTTCTCTTTTATCTATTTTGTCTGTGTTGTGTGATAGAATCATCAAAGATAGACTTTATAATTTTGTCTCACCATATCTTGACTCTGCTCAACATGGCTTTCTTCCTGGTAGTTCCACTCTTACGAACCTATCCTTGTTACTTTCTGATGCTACTCAATCCCTGTCCAATAACACTCAGCTTGATGCAATCTATCTAGATCTTAGTAAGGCTTTCGATAGAATTGATTGTAATCATCTTCTTTATAAATTAACTCACCGATTCAATATCCGTGGTAATTTCCCTTCATTATTATGAGACTATCGCACTGGCCGCGAACAACGCATTGTTCTAATTTTGTTCCCGTTCTCTCGGGTGTACCTTAAGGTAGTGTTTTGGGCCTTCTCCTTTTCCTCCTATATATGGACGATCTCCCATCTTATCTCTCGCCATCTAAAACCAAAATTCTCCTTTTTGCGGACGACTGTAAATTATTTCGAGAAGTCAGATCATTATGGGATGTTGCTGATCTCCAAAATACCATCTCTGACCTCTTGGACTGGTGTAATGCGCGGAACTTAAAAATAAATGTCTCAAAACCTCATTTTCTTACTATTTCTTTAAAGAAGAATCAAAGCCCATCTGCCTATTTCATTGAAAACAATCCTATCGCTAAAGTTTCTTCTCAAAGGACCTTGGAGTGGTATTTGACGAAAAACTTTTAATTGCTGATCACGTGACTTCTATTACTTACAGTTCTATGCGCTTACTTGGTTTTCTCTATAGATTTACAGAAATTAAGGACCTTCATTCATTACGTATGTTCCACAAAACCTTCATCTTCCCTAAAATAGAATATTGCTCCCCAATTTGGAACTAGGCTAGCATTTCTAATCTATCTCATATTGACTCAGTCCTGAACTCTTTTCTTGCTATCGTCTAAAGAAGAATACCATCGGTACGTAGCTTAAACAGATCCGTTCTTGGTCTCCACGTCTGCCTCGGAATGACAATTAGTACAGAGAAGGTCCAAGAGAACTTCCCATCCTGATTGAGTATTGTCCAGGGTTTTCCTCAGTCACACCAGGCAAATGCCGGGATGGTACTTTCAACTGAAGCCCTGGCCAACACCTCCTTCCCACACCATGTCCCCTTTTCTGACACGGCCCGAGCTGTAGATGCCTAAGGGTCATAAGTAAAATTCAAAATTTCTGGGGTACTTCCACGTGAAAATATTACAATTTAAGCTTTAAAATTGTTTTTAGACTAACTTAAACTTCTTCTGAAGTTAAAAATTCTATCGATTTAGCTCAGATAAACTGCAATTAGCATCTAGTGAATTTAAACATTTGTGGTTTATAAATTTGAATATTACTTTGCTTCGAATTAACTCAATTAGGGGGTAAAATATACCCCCACGCGCCTACTAGCATAATGAATCCTGGTAGTAATGCTGAAAATACAATGCCTTTATGAATTGATTATTTTTAAATTAATGTTGTCTAATATTTAATGCGAAAATCATTTTCAAGTGTTAAAAAAGATCAAACTGAAAATATAAAAATACTTTTAAAATAAATCTGAATATTACTTTGTTCCAAATGATAAATTCAATTTGGGGTAAAATATACCCCATGCGCCAACTAGTGGTAACGAAACAGGAGCGCTTGGTTAAGGGTTAAGGTGTAAAAATTTGCGTTTTACCTGCGCTTCTTGAGATGATGTAAAATTAATTTTGAATTTAGCATATAATTTTAGTAATTAACTTACTGAAAGATCTTCTTATACATATAAACTTATAAGAAACACTGGAAACAAGAAGTGTTTTCAGAATAAAATATCAAGCAAGGGCCAAACAAGTAGAAACAAATAACACTAAAAAATGAAATATTTTCTGACAACTCTGCATATGGGAGCTATCTTATGCTGAATCCTCTATGTTTAAGAACAAAAGCATGAGTCTGAGAAGGAAGTACTTGCTAAAAATTGCTTTATCATCAGGTATTAAAACTCAAGAAATGAAGAAATTTTTAAAAAATCCAAACATATTTGTATGTCTCATAGAAAAACAACTTCTAATAAGTGTAGTTTCATGCCGGTACAATTAAAAATATAAGATAATAAAATATTCTCTATGCTTCAACTCTAAACGGTGAAAATCGGGACAATATGCGTCCCGACAAACATTGAATCGGGACGCGGAACACCGGGCCAAATACCGGGACGGTCCCGACAGAATCGGGACAGGTGGCAACACTGAAAACAATAGTTATTATAGTGTGCTATTCATGCTACAACAATTATAATTCTCACAGTTCAGGTGAGAATTCTAGTCACCTCACCGCAGTGATTCCACCAGACCCCCTGTGCGGGGTGTCACCTCCCAAATCCTTGAAAGCCCTCCCCCCCCCCCCCCCCCCCACAACTTTTCCGGTAAAAACATAGAAACCATGACGAAACTGCACTTACACCCTCCCAATATTGACTTTACACACACACACAAACTGAAAATCCTGGCGGAATAGCAATACAGAACAACGAAATCATTATAAGTTGCCCTAAAACAGTTTATGTGAACCCTATAAGTACCCTAAAACAGTTTATGTGAACCCTATAAGTACCCTAAAACAGTTCATATGAACTCGAAATCCGGAATTCAAATTGATATTTTTGTCACGTTTCCCTTCAAAGTTATCAAAAGATTCAATCTGATGACATACATACAGAAATATAATGCACGCGAAAAAAAAGAAACATAACATAAAACAGCGAACAATTGTGGTACTTGTAATTCACAAAAATGTCACAAACAGACACATACAGACATATACACATAAACAAACAAACAATTTCCCCGAACAATATCTAATGCACTTGACCCAGCACTTGACTCTACGGTTTACCCAGCCGTAAAACCCACTAGTAGCGATCGCAGCACCACGGTGGCCGACGAGCTTCTCGCCTCCCTATGGTAAGCGAACGGAGTGATCACACTTCCCTTTTCCATTCGTTATGACAGAACCATTTCAGGTTTTTTTCTGTCACACGAGGCAAGTGCCGAGATGGCATCTTCAATATAGTCCCTGGACGACACATTCCAACATCCCTCCCCTATTCCGGCGTGAGCCTTAGATGTCTACAAGCCGTAAATAAAATTCAAATAAAAAAAAAATTGCTTTCGTTAATTTTCTAACAGCTAAGTCAGAACTTTATATATTGTCCGTGATTGATCATTTCAAGACAATCATGTGACTGGCATAAATAGAAACCGAGATATGACGTTTTTCGTATTTTAAAACAATGCTAAAATTGCATGTTGTGATGGATTTTCTTTCCGTTTTTGAAATGCAATAACTTTGAAACCGCTGGTGCGATTGCAATAAAATTTACAGATTTGAAATCAGCAGAAAAACTTCTATCACACTACCACATTTCATTCAAATCAGAGATACTGGGTTCAAGCCTTCGTTGAACTGACGTGGAATGACCCTACATTCTTCCTTTCCTGGTATAAAATAATAATAATGCAGGAGTTCTAGCAGGTAGATTCTGAACAGCAGATCTCTGTGCAAGGTAGCTCAGTGGTACCACCATACAAAATCATATCCTAAGGCCAACTTCACATCAAGCTGTGTCCCCATTGGGAATCAAATTTTGGGGTTCTTGTTTAAAAGACAGTGATGCCAAATATATGGCACTGATCAAGACGAAACGTTGGTGCCTTCCAGCGAACTCTAAGGTTATTTTAGCATTCAGTTCCTAATCACTTGTGCTACCATTGGGAATCGAATTCAGAACTCTTTGCTTAGAAGGCAGTGATGTCAGAGGTATGTCGTTAGTTAAGGCATATCAAAGGTGTTGCCATCCAAGGGGAATTTATCACGGGTTCCCTCGATACTTGTCCATAGTAGAAAATCGATTATGGGAGCATATGATGTAAGGCAATAAGCCATGTTGCTTATCCATATACGTCGAAGTCAGGTCTCTCCACAAGGCAAACCGCTGATCACTTCAATACCATCAACTCGTAAGATCATATAACCTTGGGTTTCGAATCACTTGTATCCCTGGTAGGAATCGAATCCGGGATCTTGGTTATAAGGCAGCAAAGTTGGTAAGACAAGACAGATCTCTCTTCAAGACGAATCAATGATTGTGTCATCCGAGGATAGAAGCAATCGCATAAGGTCATATTAACACAAATCTCGAACCATTTGTGCTTGTGATAGAAATCGAATCCGAGAGCTCCTCGTCCCAAAGCAAACATTATCAATTATTCAGAGTTCATAAAAGTAATTCGCCAAGACGAATCGATAATGATCTTCCATTATATGAGAACAATCCCTAAGGTCGGTTTACTATAGAGTCGAGTCCAAACCACTTGTATCGCTAATGGGAAGCAAAACTCAAGATTTCATGGTTAGAAGCTAGTAAGCGCGATAAATTATACGCAGATGACGAATACAGAACCCTCATGACTGAAATGGGATGGTGGTGGGATTCACAGGATAGAACGTTAATTTATCGTGGATTCCAAACCACTTCCACCTCGATGGAAATCACAGTCGGGACCAAGGCAGTGAACGTTCCTACCGACTAAATTTCTCACTTTTCTCTTTATAGATTGTATATATTCTTTTTATAATATGAATAAATGTGTTTTCAACAGTCTTTTCCTGGTGAATACAACGGAATAATTTTCTTACTAGTGCAACTTTCGTGCAGAATCCTTCCTTATCGCGTTACGTATTCATAAAATTACAATTCGTAACCTATTGCTAAAAATACGTATTCGAAGTACATAAAATGGGTCTGAAAGACTACATTTGTCACTTTTCTTCTTACATATTCTCTAAATTTCATTCCAGGCAGTTCCTTCCCAGCGAATTCGAAGGATTCGTTCCCTTACTAGTGACATTTTGTTACAAATTGTTCCTTTTCACGTTATATATTCGTAAAAATACCAATATTAGGCTAATTTGTGCTGACCATATGTATCCGAAGTACTTTTTTCATTTATCACTTTTCTTCTTATATATTGTCTAAATGTACTTCCAAAAATTTGCTTCCCGGTAAAATCGATGGATTCATTCCCTTACTAGCGACACTTTCGTGCGAAATCCTTCCTTTTCGCGTTATATATTCCTAAAAAAATTCATTATTAGGCTAGTTTCTGCTTTAAAAAAGGGTCTGGAGACAAAATGTATGTGTTACACTTCTTGTACACATAGCTTACGCATCTAGAGCACCAAACTATACAAGTTTCTTCGACTCTTGAATCAAGGATAATCTAAAGCAACGATCTCCAACAAAAGATGGCAGCACTA
>JAGDQP010030211.1:0-11501 GCA_022664845.1 Lepisma saccharinum | reverse complement strand
GAACTTCGAATAATACCAGCTGCATGGTCTAAAGTTCGAATTTGACGTGGAGTGTGGGTAACGTACTTTGATTTCCGCTTTCAAAGTTTAAAAGGATTCGAATAGCTGCATGCTTTAATGTTCGAATTTGAGGTGGGGTTGTGGGGTGACGTACTTTATGATTTCCGCTTCCAAAATTTGACCTTCCCAGACATACAAAATTTAACGGTGGGCAAAATTTTGGCTTCCAACAATTATAAGTTTTTTCTCAGTTACACCAGACAAATTCCAGGACCAAGCCTACAAACTAAGCCCTGGCCGACTACCTTCCAATATCTTACCCGCCCTATCCCGACCTGGGCCTCAGGTGCCTAAAGGCCATAAATAAAATTCAAATTCTGCACTTGTTTATTAGTTTTTAAAGTCACATGCTTTGTGTTTATCCTTTATTATGTTTCATTTTATTATTTTTATATCTCTGTTATGGTTTCCATTAATTTCTCTAGTCTAAGAAAAACAGGAAGATAGAAAATGTTGTAGTTGAAATTTGTAATTAATTCAAAGGTAAATTAATACATTTACAATGCGCTCATTATTCAGTAATGTGGATAATCTACTATAATACGCAGAATGGGCGAGATAGATAGATAGATTGCGAGATAGAGAGAGAGATGGAATGATCGAGAAGAATACATACACGGGTAAAATATCACCTTATTTTCTTACACTGACAGAGAGCTTCGCGTCTGTTACGCCTTACTGTTACATAACCTGCAATTCTATAGTTGGCAGGGTTTCATAACCTACAGGACCTTCCGGACGGGGAGCTGAACCATTTTCTTGGTTGGTAATACATAAATATGTATTTTTCGTATTTTGCAAAGACTTAAATAGTATGTGCTGTGTAGGTGCTTGTTTTTAATTAATAAGCTCTTTTTGTTTGTTTATCTCCCTGGAAATTAAGTTCCTGGAAAATCAAGACATATAGACCTGAAAAACCTGGAATTTGAAAATTACTTAATGTTAATTTTAATGTGGTGTGCCTTTTTAGGACCATTTTGGTGTCTTGATTTGTTTTATTTATATATACATCTAAAGAAATTTGTAATGGTTATAGCGTGGTGTGCCTTTTTAGGACCATTTTGGTGTCTTGATTTGTTTTATTTATATATACATCTAAAGAAATTTGTAATGGTTATAGCGTGAGCTTTTAGATATTTAATTTTCTTTTTACAGTTTAGTCATCTTAGTAGAGATGATGTTCAAAGTGTGCAGCATTGGATGGAAGATCTTCTAAAAGCATTAAGGCCAAATGCTGTAGGTTTGGTGGATGGCTTTGATATCTGCGATGAGATCCTATCTTCTGCGCTAGGTGCATGGGATGGACGAGTTTATGAAAGATTACTGGAAGAGGCTTCTAAAAGCCCCTTAAATGCTAAAGATGTTGATGAATCGTTCCATAACTATTTGAAGCCCTTCATGAAATCAAATTTGTAAACCCTTTCTGAAATCAAATAATTAAAACTTTGTGTCAATTGTAGTTAGTAAATTTTCAAGAAAAAGAAGTTTAAAAGAGCAAATTTGTTAAGATGCTTCTAGGTTTAGATGAGAAAGAGGGAAAGAAGGATAAATGTCACCTGTACTGAATGCTTTATCCTAGATGTCCAATATAGCTGAATCACGTTGATTTGGTAATGTCAGTTTGATTAGCACCAGCATTTAATATTCCTTTTGTTGAAATAGCAGTGCAATATATACTTTCTTTTTATTAATATTTTTAGTTTTTTCCCCTTCATTTTGTGATTTATTTTTTAATGTGTTGTATTTTTGTTATTGAAGTGAAATTAAGTTTTAACTTGATAAAGAATTTTAGTTTTGTTTTCTGTCAGCAGAAAACGTTATGTTTAATACGATATGTAATTTGGCTGCATGTGGTCTTGGTTTAAAAATGAATATTAAATCACACTAAAATTTAAAGGGATTTTCGGACGCTCGAATAGCCAAACCAAGAAAAATAGGAATAGCTTTAATATTTTTCGATATATATTACTTTATACCAATTTCGTTTTTGATTTGAACTGTTATCATATTACTTGGACTAGTACAACATTTTGAAATCAATTTTTCCTATTAATTCAGATATTATGTTAATTGTTGATTAACTTTTCTTTATAGTGGTGGAAATTAAAGCTCAATTCACTGTAATTATTACTGAAATGTAGTAGAAAAGTTTTTAGTAGGGGAAACAAATGTGCTGGGTTAAGTATAGTGATTTTTTTTTAATACTGTTATACAACTTAGGTTCTCTGTCTCTCTCTCCTTTCCTGCTCTCTATCTCTCTCTGTACCTGCTCCTGGGGATGGACTATAACTCATTATTTCAGTAATATAGTACAAAGGAAAGAGAGTAAAATAGGGTTCTAAATGAAAAGGAACAAAATAATAGTTTCTCGTAGATGAGTACAATATATACGTTGTTCAGCTCAAACTTGGATATGTGATGAACCAGCATGCGAGGAATTATTGTAGCAACTCATAACAAATAGACTACATTTATAATCGTATCATTTTGTAATGAAATCCTTTATTGTCTGTCGATAGAAGTTAATGAATCGTACATAACGCCATGACATCTGAAGGCACTGGTGTGTTAACCAGGTGAAAATTACCTATGCGAGTACAAACTACATATTTGTTGTTTCGCTAATTATGTCTTTTCGAAGCCGTTGGGTACGAAACACTTAGAGAGAATATCAAAATTTATGGTAAAGGCCAATCCAGTTTTTATTGACAAACATAAATATGTGAAATTGGAGAAAACATTTCACTGGTAGTTTGTTTCCATATTTAACAGCTAAACTTACATGATTTGAACAGTAGTTCTCATTTTTCTTTTTAATTGTGCATGAAAGTTCATAAAAGATTTTTAAAATTTTAATGAAGGTTTAGTTCAGACGCGAACCACTATAAGCATAAATCATAGTACTGCACTTTGATATCAAATAATTCAAGCAATAAAATCAACAAACGGTTATAACGAATGTATATTAGAATGTGATAAAATAATAAATGTATTTTTAAGGTATGTGCCTTTTAGAAGATAAGTTTTGTGCCAAAATCATATTATTTGCCTTTGCCTCGCAGCTATCCCGAATATAGTAGCTCTCCATACAGTTGATTTGTGCTAATTTCTACTTCTTTTACTCTTCAGTGAACTTCCTTAACATAAGAAAATTTTATTTACTTGTATATCATCCTCCGTGAAGTTCTTGTAGTGAACAACTTATATTTTTTTGAATAAACGTTGTCATTTTGGTCTAAATTATGAACATTATAAAAAAAAATACTAAAACGCATAATAACATATGGAAGAAATAAACCTAAAACATAAAGAAAGAATATAACATAAAAATCAGAACATGGATTAAATGTGTCACATCTAAACCAAATTTTCATTGTTAGGTTATTTTAGGTTTACACGTACAACAGGTTTACACATACATGTTGTTGCCTAAGCCAAAGTTGCCTGAAGGCTTTAAATTCAAACTCAATTCATATTTGTTGTAACTTTATCATCATAACCCATGAGGTTATTCTAGTAGACTCCGTCGTTTTTGGAAGTGTCATCAATATATACGTAGTGCGTGCGATACAGAAATATAGATGGTGTCAGTGAATGCTCTTCCCTCATGAATAAGCCGCAGAAAAAAATCAAGGTGAAACGCGTGTGGAAATTGGATAAAATTTTATTAATAGTAGTACCTGGAGAACGACGGAGTCTACTTAAATATACCGAGTAAGCGAAATTTATTTAAAAGCTTTCCTTGCATTTTTTTTTTCCGTCATAGTTTAAATATAATATAAAATGTGTTACGTATTCAGATGCCATACACACAACCGTAATAGCATAATACGACATAATGTTTGTAGTGGATAATGGTAGAGACTGTTTTATGAAAAACTTGGTTGATATGGCTTTCATATATTACCATAATGTTTTGAATGTACGCATTGTTCGATACGGAAAAAGATAATATTTGTATATTTTGAAGTGCACAGGTTTAGTGGTAGTCGTATTATAGTTTCTAATTTCGTTATAGTTTCAACTGCATTATAAGCGCCTCTGAAATTTTTAAACAGTAGATTTGTCTTTATCTTAGTATTTCTTAACTGCTATCGTTCTTAAAGTCTCATGAAAGCAATGAGATACTGTCACTATTTCCATGTTTATTAAGTATAGTTTTATATTTTCGTAATTCAAAAGCGAAATATCTTAAACTTTATTTAACATCTGTACTTTAAAATAAAAATAAAATATTCTCTAGTTCTATGATAAGATCCTCTCTATTTATCTCATTCTTCACCGTGACCATAAATTGTGGCAAAAGCTTGCCACCCCTAAGCGAGGAAAAAAGGTTACTTACGTATTCAGGGCATACTTGCAGATGCACACAAGCTTCACACGAAAATAAAAAGGTAGCAGCTTTCGCCAATGGTATCTTCATACCAGAGAGAGAGAGAGAGAAAAGAAATGAAGATGATTCGTTACTAGGGGTGGATAAGATTTCTAAAGTATCCAGAAAAAGCATAGAAAAGTGACGGGATTAAGGAGAGAGAGTCGTTAATATGCTTTATGAAGAAGATATAAAGAATTAGCGGGAAAGTAATAATAATAGGATAAAAGAGTAAGTGAGGAGATAAGAAGAGAAGATTATGCAAAAGGAAATTAAATTAAATACATTTTAGATGGTGGAGAGGATACAGATTGAAAACTATAATTACCTGCAAATCAAGGGAACCCGTGTGCCCTCTTCCTACGCGTTTTAATGGGACGCCTTGAGAAAAAAAAAAAGCATCTGAATCCCACATCTCCCAAACCTTTCATCTGGCTCTGTTTTATCGATGACATTTTCTTAACCTGGACCCATGGACAAGAGTCACTACAAACATTTCTCCAAGATCTCAACTGTACTTTTCTCGTCAAATTCACGTGGCTCTTCTCTGGAATACAGAACTTTCCTGGATGTGGATGTCTGGCTCATAAACAGTCGATTTAAAACTGACCACAGCATAACAAATACTCTTCCTGTCCAGGGAACCCGTATTTTCTTCTCTTACTGCCTATTTCAAAATTATTTCAATATCTTTTCCTCAGTTCTTATCGACCGTGGATACCCCAGTCACTTCATTCGTAAATAATTGCATCGTGCTAAGAAAGAACTTCAACCAGCGTCCCGCAAAGATCCGTCAACCCTCAGCATTCTCAGTACCATTCCAGCCTTCACGTACTCCGCCAATAATACGCGACTATTATTGGTTTCCATGTTGGCTACATCACCTGAAACTGAAATAGCTTTTCCTCATGACCCAGAATAGTATAACTCAGACCTGCGAATCTAAATACTATCCTGACCAAAACTGAACCTATTATTAAACCTGGTAAGTGTGAAAAGATTCGCTGCAGAACTAGTTCTATTTATGATCCCAGTCTGACGTTAGAGCATCTCATGACTCACCGAACGTAATCTTCCGATACTCCGGCGGCTGCATTTCTTCCAACTTAATTTACCTTCTTCGCCGTAACTTGTGTCCCACTTTCCACCTTGGGGAAACCCGAGCACCTGTTATCCTCCGCATCAATAGCCATCGTTACTCCTCCAAAATAAAACTACCCCATCTGCCCATACCCCAACACACTTCACATCACGGGGCATACTTTCGACGAATACTTCCGTATAAGTATCCTGTAAATTCTTAATCCTGAAACACCTATCTCAGTTAGGAAGAGATGGGAGCAGAAGTAAACCGCTTTCCTCTCCGCCAATCATGAACCTTGACTAAACTATATGTGATTTCCCTGTGCTCCAGATCATCATCTAACTTATTATTTTTCCTCTCCTGAGTAGTATTTCGTCAAAGAGGTATGCCCACTAAAACGCGACCACTTGAAATGAAAGTAGGCTTCGTCCTAGGTAATATGATATTTTTTTTCCGCCAAACACCAGCAAGGTACTTTTTTCGGCACTTGAAATTAACATTGAAATGTATGGAAGATGACAGTATTTTGCAGTTTCTGAAGAAGGGATAGGGGTGGCCTTAACTGTCTTTTGGTATGTTGTAGAACTCTTAAGCTTCGTCCGAGTGGCCTATTAATCGTTGCCGAAAGCATCAGGAACTTAACGTTTTCGGCACTTATGCCCATGGAAGTCATTGGGATGGTACAGTTTGTCGCAATTCCTGGACGAGGGATAGATGAAACAACTAGCTTTTCATATGTTACAGAAATAATCAAGCTTCATCTAAAGAGCCTATAATCGTTGCTGGAGAATATCGGCAACTTAGTGTTTTGGCAATTATGCGCATGGATGTCTATGGGAGGGGACAGTTTGTCGCGATTTCTAGAACAGGGATAAGAGGCTATTTAGGCAACATAAAAAAGACAGTTTTGCCATCTCCACCTCATCGTCAGAAATCGCGAAAAACCTTCTTCTTCTATAGATTTCCATTCGCATAAGTGCCGAAAACACTAAGTTTCCCGGAAACTATTTTTGGCTCTTTAGACGAAACTTAATTAGCACTACAATATATCAAAAGCTATTAGAGATCTTCTATCCCTGGTCCGGAAATCGCGAGAAAGTGGTCCCATAAATTTCCATGCTCATAATTGCCAAAACACTAAGTTTTCCACTAATCTCCCTCCCAAGTGCCGAAATCGCTAAGTTTCCGATGTTTTCGGGAAACGATTATAAGTCACTCGGATGGAGCTTAAGTAGTTCTACAACATACCAAAAGATATTTTAGTTCACCTCCTACCCCTTCCTCTGAAATTGCAAAATAGTCATCTCCCATATATTTCAGTGTTAATTTCAAGTGTCGAGAAAAGTACCTTGCCGATGTTTGGCGGAAAATATATTTCATATTACTTAGGACGAATCCTACCTCCATTTCCTGTACATTTCAATTTGTTGCGTTTTAGGCACGCAATCTATGTAAAGAAGGCTTAGGCCTTTCTTCCTTCATCCCTTCACTTACTCTATCCACTTCTTTTATATCTGTTTTTATCCTATTATTATTATTTCTATTTTTTATTTTCCCGCTATTTCTTTATCCTAATATCTCCTTCAGAAGTAACAACACACTGTTACCTATTTTCCTTGTTACTTTTCTGTATTTTTCGGGCTCCTTTAGTAACTCCCCCTCTCCTTCATTATGACCTGGCCACTTTGTTATCGAGCTTGGAATATTACAGCATAGCATTTTTTTTTTTTTTTTTTTTTTTTTTTTTTTGTGACCATGCCTTTGGTGAAAGCTTGGCATATTTATTTTTGTGTGGATTGTATGCACTTCCTAGTATCTACTGAACACGCAAGGAGCTTTTTTTGCAGACTTTTCTGTAGTTCATAATGATTCGTGGTGTCCTCAAATCTTGCAACGTTACTTTAACCCATTTTCCGACGTCATACAATGATGAAATTTTGCACAGCGACGTAAGTCACGTGACAATACAATATTCCATTGTTACTTTCATATATCTATAGTCGTAGGGAAAGTCAATACCAAGTATGTGCATTTTGTTATGACTGTGAACTTAACATAACGTTTTTTTAGCAACGAATTCAAACTGTAATAAGCTCGTACTCAGCTGAACATCAGTGTTGCAAACTATCTTTAGGCAATAATTATCATAATTTATTATTAGTAGTAGTAGTAGTGATAATAGTACTATTGGTACTAATAATGAATACCATGGTACTGACATTATTATTATTATTATTACTATAGTAATAATAAATAGCTTGTGATATTTGAAGACCTCTAATATGAAATTTGAATATATTCGATGTTAAACTTTCTCCCGTAGTTATTTTTTTCAAACTAAATGATTTCTGCATGAGAAAATAGGTGAAATGGTTTGCTTTGCGAGTATGAATTTTTCATCGTACAAAATAGCTTGTGATATTTGGAGACTTCATATATTTTTATTTGTACTATTACTTTCATAATCATTAATGCTACTACTGCTACTCATAATAATAATAATGTCAATGTCATAGTGTTCATTACTACTTATAATAATAATAAACTAAGTGTGCAACACTGATGCTCAAATTTCTTCAAAAGGTGCTGGGGACGAGCCTACTACATTTTGAATACGTTGCTGAAAACCACGATGCTAAGTTCACAGTCGTAACAAAATGTGCATATGTAGTATTGTCTTTTCCTACGACGATATTTATATATTTTAAAAGCATATATTAATATTTTTTTTAGCATGGACTTCTTTATCCTAAAATAAATATTAGCCTGCAACAATGTGTCGTTTGACTGGTTGCAGAACACTTAGGATTTGGATCACAAAACATTAGCTTGAGAAAAAGTATCCGAACACCGAAATAAATATAATAATAAACCTTTTAAAAGACATACTTTTCTTAAACTATTCGTACTGAAATGTAAAAAATAATTTTGTTTATGCATGACTAAAAAGGAAAGTATGGGGCGCGCCAATTCAGGAATTTATAAAGTGACTGTATATGAGAGAGCTCCCCATGCTTTTAGTCATGCACAAACAAAATTATTATTTACTTTTTAGTACGAATTACTTAAAAAAAAAGTACGTCTTTTAAAGGTTTTTTTTTTTTTTACTATTTTTTCTACCTTACTTATTTCATATAAATGACAAAATAATATAGGAAAAAATACACTTGTGTGTTTATAACACACAGCTAGGCGCACAAAACCTTCACTTAAATAAAAAGGAAAGCTTCCTCCAATATTCATGGCAAAAAATGAAAAAGTTAATGAGAAGACCGATTATGCAGTGATGCCGAAATCTCGGTCAACTTTCCTTTTATTTCTGTTTTTTTTTTCTCTCTTTTTTTTCATATGCCATTTCCACGATATAATAGAGTATTTCAGTTACATCTTGTTGGTTTAAAGTGAGACATAAATGCATTACCTGGTTAACTGTTTGGAACCATTCACATCGCCATTGAATATTTAGTTATTTTTAAAAGAAACAGAAAATAATTCCTTATGTTTAATACAGAAGTAAGTAATTTGTGAATTGTGACGTTTTTTAATGCAAGAGATGTATGTGTTTTTTCATTATATATTCTGTATATGTTCCTTAATGTAGTTTACGCTAATTGAAATAACAAAAATATCTATACATAGAATTTCGGAAATTCTGACATGATCTACCTGCACTTTAATCATGGTGACAGACTTACTTTCTGTTGGTAATGACTTATTCAAATGAGCGAATACCGATGTTGTACCCTAAACGAGTCTTATTTTTATATATATTCTTTAATAGTATAAGTGGCGTTGGAGTTTCTGGTTTATTAATAAATGAATCAGGCAGTAATTGTATTTTATGATTATAAATTTTATTCAACATTATCAACAGGGGTGTGCTATTGTTTACAATACTTACAGTGCAATATATACTCGTATATATATATATGTGTGTGTGTGTGTGAAATTGTCTAAAGTGCCTTACATTGTTGTTTTTAAAAAAAGAAATACTATGATTTTATGTGCAATAAAGATAGGAAAAAGTTCAACCTTTTGTGTGTGTTTTTTGACGTTATTTTTTGTACGAATTTAATTTGTTTCGGCCTTTAGGCAACTCTTGCTCAGATTGTAATTGCGTAAACGAGAGAATATTGGAAGGAAGGCATTTGGAGCCTATTTTGGATGTACCATTTCGCAATTTGCTTGGTGTAACAGTAAAAAAATAAAAAAAAACTGGAAAAACCGTAGTCAGGATGAGTGACCACTGGGATTCTTCACAGGGCCTTCAGATTCTAAGCTGTTGCTGGAAGTTATTATCTTGTTCGTATGCTGTTTTGTCTCCCTAAGAGTTCTAGTAATCGTTGTATTATAGTCCGTACATGCGAGCCAGCTTCCTCCACAAGTCATTAGGAAGGATGTCCACCGCTTCACGGAATAGCTGTTGCTGATATTCGGATTAATTTTGAGATTAGTTGAGCTAACTCCTGTTCCAAACTTGCTACATTGGACCATTCAATCCCATGATACTTAAATGCTCGTTTCTTGCTCTCTATCGAGTCTCAACTACTATATTTTCTCAAGAACCTTTCACAAATGTCCCGGTAATTATGGACCTAATCTTCGATTAGGTGGAACTAGCCTTCTGCGCTGTTTATCATTGCTCTGATTATATTCATCCGGTCTTCTTCTTCTGTACCTAGTGTTTTGAAGTAATACGTCAGTTCTTCAAGATATTTTGTAGGACTCTCATGATTTACATTACTCTTCCATTTGGGCACTAGCATCTTTAGGGCTAGCTTCTCGCGTGATTCTTCCAGGTTTCAGTGCGCTCATTAAGCCTTACACAAAATCAGGCCTCGTTTCTTCCATTGGGAACGACATCACACTGCTTGCATCCAGTTCTTTAGGAGGCTTCACAGTATATAAATTTCTATGGTACATCTTTCGGTCCTCTATTTCGTCTATCATAGCACCACGGAATGGTAGCGGCTTCTAATTTCGGTATAAGTTACCCTTTTGCAGTACTTTTCCAAGTCTTGCGAAGTTTTGCTTAATTACTTCCGGTTGTACTTTCTCTACCTTTTCTTTAATATTGATCCTTCTTCATTTATCGTATGCACTTCTGTTCTCTGTCGACACGTTGAATAAAATCTGTGTTCTTGAGGTCTACTTCATTACCAGTGGATAGCACTTTCTATGTGCATATCCATCCTCTCATTTAACTTTACGAAATTCCATCTACATTCCTCAAGGTATCCTAGTATATCCTTTAGACCGTCAAACTTTTGGCTTTGTTCGTTCTTAAGATCATAAAATTTCTGATCACTATCTTTCTTCATATCATCCTTTAGATCAAACCTTTTATCAAATTTTCCAAACTGCTCCAGGGTCATTCCATATTTTAAGAAACAATTATCTTACATTTTCCAATTTTGTTAAAATTTCATACACGTGTTTAGTGGTCAGAATTTTGTTCAAATATTAAATCTTAGATATTTATCTCATCCCGTGTTTGAGTTGTGGGGTGTTCAAAGTTTAAAAGAAATGACGATCTGGGCGTCATCGGACAACATATAAACCGTAATATCTCAGTTAAAACTTGAGATACTGCCAAAGTAAAAGCACTGTTCTCTTTCTTTGACTGTCAGGGCCCCCGGATAGTCCCGCCCTGTGTGACCGCTCTCCAACTTCTGCTAGCGATCTACGCATTCATGCATGCAACCAGTGGTGTGTTTTAGCTCTGGCGGCGCCAGGGCACTTTTCCTCATGATCTAGCTCCGCCAGGGTACATTTTTTTAAAGGCATATTTTAGTTTTTAATTTGAAATCAAAGGTTTGGATCATCCACATGAATGTGAAACTAATTTCTGACCGAACATATTCGTTCAAGAATTACAACAGTATGTTGTTTATTTCAACTCTGAGAGGAAGTGGATTGTGGATATCAGATCTGGCGGTTTAAGGTTTATCTAAAGGCAGGGTGGAGAAGCGCTTATTTTGAACA
>JAGDQP010030210.1:0-22774 GCA_022664845.1 Lepisma saccharinum | reverse complement strand
GTATATATATATATATACGTCTTGTGGGGTATCGTTGAACAGCTCTTGATGAATAATCTACAAATCAATAAATAGTTTCTCGATAGCTCTCATATAAGACGAGATTTAAATTTTTGAAAATAAAAAAAAAACGTCGAGATCTACCTCAGACTGTAGGCCTACCGAAAGGGATATTTTATTTCCAGGTACCACATATTATTATATGTTTCTTTGGAAGTTCACAATCCCCCTAGAACTTTATTGGTTACCTTATAATAGGCAATAAATGGCTACAAGTCGTACAAATGATACTTCTGAAGTGCAGCGAAGGAAATTAAAGCATCTCAATTAAATATGTGTAAAAAGACTGACAGTTTCCATTATTATTAAAGTTAAACATATGAGCGTTTTTTATATGAAGCTAGTCGCTTCATTTACAAGAGTCAAGAATTGTTGCATTGTTGCTTCAATTATGTAGAAAGTAAGTAGAAAACCGGAGGACTATTTGAACTTCCCAAAGAAGATTTTTTCCTACACATTTCTATAGCGAGTTGAGACTTGGAAGGAGGATGGAAAAGATTATATTTTCAGGGCATTTGTTTCAAATACAGTAATTATGTTTCTTGAACAACATTTTTATTTCAATAACTTTAACTTCTGTTACTTCAACAAGAACTTCAAAAGTGCTTTGGGCGCTTTTCATTTTATAGTATAATTCTCCTCTTCCAGTTTCATCCTCTAGGTACTTTGGAATAAATTGAAGATATGATAGGTAATTTTGTGTTACAAATGTATCAATGTAGTTATCAATAACATATATAAGTTAGTTTAAAAGCGAATAATGCATCTAGAGATCATGTACACTCTAACGTTCCTTTGCAAAATTTTAACTTAAAGAGAGACCCATAGCGTCGTGCATTTTGAGTAAGAGAACAAATTGAAAAGTTTTGAACACATTTTATGGAACGTTCCCGATTTTTTTTGGAAGTAACTTAGGACTTGTTTGTTTTTTATTAAGAGAATATAGAGGACTCTGCTGTAGCAGGCGCTAAGTTACTCCATGGCATGTGTTCATTAAGAACTGTCCAATAGGCTGCTGGTACTTAATATGTATTCCACAAATTGTCAAAGGTGTTTAAAGAAATCCAGGTCTTAACTACCATAGAAACAAAAACTTGACTGTTAAACGAATCCCCAACAATATTTTTGCTTCTTTAACAAATTAATTTTACTTATTTGGGTTACTAATTGATAACATTAAATTTTGTGGTTTTGGGTTTCTGACAAAAATATTTTAGAAAGTTACAACCACCTACGAAAACTTGAGTAAACCGTATATACATTAAAAAATTAACATTGCTATCCTGACCCTGTGGTCTAGTGGCTAATGTCTCGGAATTGGCATGACCCGCTGACCGTCATTTTGACTGAAGATTTCCAGGATGATACCCTAACTATATGCATAGCACCAAATATTCCAGGAATATCTCGTTTAGGTCCGGCGTTAAATATCC
Organism: Lepisma saccharinum; assembly: GCA_022664845.1. NCBI lineage: Eukaryota > Metazoa > Arthropoda > Insecta > Zygentoma > Lepismatidae > Lepisma > Lepisma saccharinum. Next base: position 21,281 of record JAGDQP010030210.1, on the reverse strand, counting down.
GAGATTTGGTGTAAAACTGAGCAGTGGCACCCTGTTATGTTCCCCGACTCACTAGTATTTCTGAGCAATCATCGCAATTTCTCAGAGAGAAAAGTCTCGAAAAGAGGGATTCGGCAAATATTTCAGTGTGGGATTTTAAAGTCAAAATTGGGTATAAATGGAATTTTACATAATTTATTTCCATTTTAGACATAACATTTCTTAAGTTGGGTGCTCTCAGGGATTTGGGGGTGGCACCCTCAGAAGGGGAGTTTGATTTAATCACTAACAAAGAATGCAATCATCAAAAGATCTCTGATAGGATAACAAAAATAATAATGGAAGTGACAGTATCTATTAAAGTGGTATAAGCAAATATAACATTTTGCTCATAATACAAGGTAACAAAAAAGGTTTTGTCGATTTTGACGTTCCATTAATCATGCATTCACAGAAAGGAAACGAAATGAGGCACGCGTCTGACAAGCGATCTGAAGTTAGACTGACTTCAGTAATACAGGCACGGTCCTCACACAAAACAGTCATAGCTCGTCCAGGTAAATATAAATGGGGATATCGAAGAAACTTGTTCGCATGTTTGTCGCATGACTTTAAAGTAGTCCTGTCAGCTGCTCCATCAAGGCACCGCATATGACATTCATTTGGTGAGAATACCGTGAACGACCGCACTTCCAGGCATTGATTCCAGAAATTCCGTTCGGTAGATGTGAGCCTAGCTGATCAACCTCGCAGTGGGCCACATGTGTTGGATGACGAGACCCTGAAAGCAGCCATCGAGGAGGACAGTGGTTTAACGTGTGATGAACTTGCAGAAAGGTTCCATCTTTCCGCTGAAACATTCAGACTGCATCTGCATGGGATAGGGAAGTCATACATGTTAAGCAAATGTTTACCCCATACATTGTCAGCTGCCAACAAGGAGCAACGAGCCTGTTTGTCCTTACTCACTCACTATCTGAACATACCCATATTTAGTCGCTTGCTCACTGGTGACGAAAAGTGGGTCCTCCATGACACTCCCAACCATACCAGACATTGTTTGTCGCTACATGACCCTATTACTCACACCTCAAGACCACCTTTGCACCCACAAAATGTTATGCTTTCTGTATGGTGGACATGTCGCCAAGTGGTGAATTACGAGCTCCTTCCACCTGGTCAGACCATCACTGCTGACCTCTACTCACAACAGATGCATAGGGTGCGTGAATTTCTGCGGAAGGAGCCGGCATTGGTGAATCGCAAGGGTGTGCTGGTCCTCCAATACAATGGCAAGCCACATATGGCAAAGAGGACCCGGGAGATCCTTCAGCAACTTGACTGGGAGACACTGTGTAATGCGTCATATTCACCGGACCTTGCGCCAACATATTACCACCTGTTTCATTTCTTCGAATACCACCTTCGTGGGAGATCCTTCGCCAACGAAGGAGACCCGCAGAACGCACTCACGGACTTCTTTGCCTCGAAGACCGCGAACTTTTATCACCACGATATTGTGCACCTGCAGGAAGTGTTGGATTCTGATGGAGCTAACTTCGAAACCTAAAGGTAGGTCCTCTGTATTGCTCTTTGTTATCCACTGTTCTAGAACGGCAAAGAACTTTTTGGTTACCTTGTACATTGTAGAAAGAATTGCTGGTTATTATAAACCAGATAGCAAGCGAAACTCACTGCTGTTCTGTTTATATTAACAAGTAGTTCTCTACAATTTTTCATAAACAAGGGATTGCATTTATTTATAACAGTTTTAAAGATTATACCACTCCCATTATTAAGTAACTATCTCTATGGATCACAGAAGTCGAAAGTTTATCGCCGCAGTAACAAATCTTGCTGGATTGCATTCTGGACAAGATCACGACAAGTTTAATCATGAACATCTACCTCTCGATGAACCCTCTAATATTGTCCCTCCAAGATTTATCGGTCTTCCCAACGATCCCCTTCCCTCCGGATTATCAACTACGATAGAATATGATCATCTTTCCCTCATCCGAGCTACATGACCAGCCCATCCTAGGCGTAATGATTCTATATTTATGATATAATGTAAAGCATACAGTATATATAATTCTTCATTGTACAGGCGCCTCCATTCTGTGGTCACCTAGTCCCGATCTAGACACGTATATCTTTCTCACAACTATATTTTCAAACACACGTAGTATATATTCATTGGCAAGCGTCGCACTCCAACTTTGGCAACCATCGAGTGTAACGGACGGAGAACCGTTCTGTATATTACAAAGTTTAACTTTCTCGAGAGATATAACGTTTCTTTGTATAACCTCAGTATAGAAATCGTTTGAAGTTACTTCAAAGACGCCCATATTGTTTTCTGCTTTATAGTTCAAAGTTTCTCCAATGACGTGTCTACGTAATAAGAAGGAAGCTCAAAGGATTCCGCTGATCTATATATAAGTTATAGAAGTTACTCTAAAAAGGAGAGGAACCATAAACTTTCTTCAATTGTAGTTTTCTCCTTTTACTCCAAATATCAGTTGTTGTTTTTTATAGGAAGCTAATGAGAAACTTTAATTTAAATATCTTCTTCATCATCACAAACAATTCTATGTTTTGTTTATTAAATAGAAGGTTAAAGGAAATGAACAAATAATCCAACACAACCAGAGATTCTCTCAAACATGTCCCATGGCAATCTCAGAATTTTGAGGATGAAGGGTAATAGAAAATCTCCAAACCTCAATTAAAACTTCGAAGTTTGAGTTTTGGACGACCTGCTAACAATGCACTTCTAGCCTAATGGACGATCAGCTTGTAAACTAATTTTCTCAATGTTGCACGCATTATTATCACCAGCGAAGTATATAATTTGACGAGTTCAGAAGCCAAGGGATACAAGTGACATTGACAAAACAACAAAGTTTGATATAAACATAATGTTGGAAAACAATGTAGTATACATAGAATCAAATACGAATACTTTGAGAAGAAGTAAACGCTGAGAAGTCAAAATAAAATAAACACATGTAAACGTATAATATACACTTAGAAAGGATGTCTTGAGAACGTACTGAAGCGCGTGCAGTTCAGCTATTGTGAAATCTTAAATGGAGAAATTGAACTAAATTAGAAGAACGGGTTAAAAACAGTCAGATAAATCGTGATACCTGAACTCAAATCTGAAATCTGTTTCTCTCTAGCTGCTTTGATACAGACTCAACGCTGTGTTAAAGAAGAATGATTTGAAATTGAAGGAGGTACTAACTTTTGGGGTAAGCATAGAAAATTCAAATTATGACAATTACCATCATATTAATAGTCAAACCGTAGTTCGTTATATTTTTAAAGATAAAGTCTAATAAAGGAGTACTGGGCATAAGGGCCGTTTTCTGCCCCTCAACCGATTATAATGAACTTTTGCACGTAATATCTAGATAATATGAGAGTTCCAATAATCCAAATCCTATGTCCATAACACTTCCGGTTATAATGAAAAGCGCGTTAAAAAATGAACACATCCAGATTCTAATTATTGTAGTGTTCTTCAAATTAAATTCTGATATCTCCAGAATGGCTAAAGCTATCAAATCCAAATTTCGTTTGGAAAGTACTAATATAATGAAATTGTTGCAGTGTAAATCGAAAAACCATATCTTTAACCATTTTGGAGAATATAAATAATTTTCTTATGTAAACGTTCAATTTTACTTATCATGATGTACCTTTCTAGGAAACGTTCTGTTTTTTAACCATCAGCTACCATTAGTTACAAAACGATACTTCAGCTCAAATTATCTTCATGTAATGTAGAAAAACATATTAAAAAATATTTTGTAACTGACGGGGGCTTATGGTTAAAAGAAACATTTTACACTCTAGGGATGGGTACTTCCGGATTCTAATTTATTAGTATTGTTCACAGTAAATTATGATTTCTCCAGAATGGTTTAATCAATTAAATGCAAATTTCGTTTGAAACGTACTAATATAATGGGAATGTTGCAGTGTAAACCGAAAGACTATATTTTTATCCGTTTTGGAGATAAAAGTTACTTTTCTTATATACACTTTCAATTTTATTTATAAAAAATGCACCTTTAGCAGGAAGCTTTGTTTTGTGTAATCATCAGACCCCACTAGTTACAAAAACTCCGATCAAGAAATCTCCATGTCATGTAAAAGAACACATTAAAAATAATTTTGAAACTGATGGGGTCTGATGGTTAGAAGAAACGTTTTATAATCTAGAGTTGAGTACCTCGCGTGGAAGTATGTGTTTGAAATTCAGCTAAATAAACCCTCATATGTCTGAAAGTTCTTATTATATCCAAACAACATTTTGTGTTTTTCTGTCTATCCCACCGTTCATTATTGATATTTTCTTCTAAACCAATAGTTTTCTCCACAAGTAACTGCATTTTTCTTGCGATATATTCATCTGTAGATGTGTCTCTCACAATCGCAGGTAGATAGACGTTTCAAATTGAACACGATAGAACGTAATCTATATTACTTATTTGTGTGTTTGGTATTACATGATCCAGAGACTTTCACCTTTTAACTCTGCTGTTCGCAGATTCCGCCACCCACAGTATTCCTGTTACTATCGTTAATTTATTTGCCTGCAAGGTCGTGTGCTGTTTTGTTCATTTTTCAGGAATTCAAACATTTCAGATTAGAAACTTAAGTTTGATAGAAGATGGAGTGAATCCCGGAAGCCTCTGTCGACGACAAACACGTCGTCTGTCCTCTTGAAGACATGCTAGCTTTTCTTCGATGTTTTTAAAAATTTGTTCTGATATTTAAGCGTCCGTGCTTCTAGAGTCAGAAAGATAAGCAGTAAATATTTTATATTTCAAACATGGCTGAACTTATCAACAATAAACTTTCATTGTGATATGTTAATCTTATCCGTACTTGTCACACAAAATTTGATTTAGATATCATGATAACTTTCAGACATATGATGGTTTATTTAGCTGAATTTCAAACATATACTTCCACGTGAGGTACTTAACTTTAGAGTATATAATGTTTCTTCTAAACATCAGTCCCAAAAAGTTACAAAAACATTTTTGAATATGTTCTTCTACATGACATGGAAATAGAGCGAAGTATCGTTTTGTAACTATTTTGGTCTGATGGTTAAACAACACAAAGCTTCCTGAGAAAAGTGCATTTTTATAAGTAAAATTGAACGTTTACATACGAAAACTTTTTTTATCTCCAAAACGGTTAAAGATATGGTCTTTCGGTTTACACTGCAACATTTTCATTATATTAGTACTTTGCAAAAGAAATTTGGGTTTGATAGCTTAAGCCATTCTGGAGATATCAGAATTTATTTTGAACAATACTATTAAAATTAGAATCCGGAAGTGGCCATTTTTGAACTCGCTTTCCATGATAAACGGAAGTGTTATGGACATAGGATTTGGATTATTGGAACTCTCATATATGGTCTAGTTGTTACGTGTAAAATTTCTTTAAAATCGATTGAGGGGCAGAAAACGGCCCTTATGCGCAGTACTATTTTAAAAATAGATATTTCTTCTGCTTGTTTCACCTATAAATATACACTCACTAGTTGTGCAACTACTAGTCCCAATATCTCATGATCATCACTTAACAATTTGTATGCAAGATGTCACCCTAGTGCTTTGTTTTTTCAAACTAGAAATAGAATATTAGCCTGACATATTGATCAAGTGAGACAAGTGTCAAATAGTACTTAAAACTGAAGCTAAGTATAGATAAAAGCACATAATTATGTTATACAAAAGTTAGAAAAATGTAGGTAAAGGCAAAGGATTATGTTACAAAAAAAAGTTTGATGCTACTTTAAAAACAGTACTGTCAGGAAAATAATGTGTACAAATACTTTCCAATCAAGCAGAAATTTAAAGAGATAAAGATACTGGCGGAAAGTTTAGTAAGTGTAAGAGACCCAATTTAAATTATTTCATACAATGCAACAACGACAAGTCACATCATGCGAAGAAGATACCGTACTTTTGAGAAAGGCTCTTCAAGAGAGGGAAGAATAATTTCTCAGAACGAATCTTTGAGCCTTAATAACAGAATAAAAGATATGTTTCTATGCGGAAGGTACGAAAATACTGAAGGATATCCATATCTGTGTTAGTTGCGGTTTCCCAAATTTTGGACACCATTCATAAACACACTATTAAAAAGTAAGTTAAGAATAAATTTACGCACTATAAGGAATACAATAATTGAATTTTCTTGAAACTCTTTATTAATAATATATGGAATATTCCTACTAATTGAACACAGCAACATAAATGGGCTTACTCCTACAATTACCTCATTTATTACAACATTTTACAACGTTAGCACACAAAAGGACGAGGGTACATTCCTTGAACACTTATGCACATCATCAGCAGACAATTCTTTCGAAACAAACATACTTCTTTCTTAATGCTATTATGTCTTGTCTATCTAAACGATATTTTCGTGAACTTGATATGTGTGTTTACTGTTTTTATCCTCTGATGAAGCTGTTAAAATTTTAGAAACAGAGAAGCATTATTGTTACATCATGCATTGGGATTGAAACTTTAAGACTACAAGAAACACACATGTTAAGTAAATATAAATAAAGTCTGGTTTGAACGGCAAAAACATACTTTCATTCAAACGTACAAAGAGAAGGTGGAGAAAGTGAGGGAAGCACACCAGACAGAGAGAGAGAGATAGAGAAGAAAGAAAATATAACAAATAAATAAAGAAGGAAAGAAAGCTCCTTCTATAGTAGGCACCCCCACATGCACCTATTCTCCATAAAGACATCTTTACCACGTTAACAATCGGATGTGTTTTAGAGGCTGGGAATTTTCATTGCCTCCAAGTGTTGTACCAGTTTTCTCCAAACCTCGAGAGGGTGGCATTAACTAGTTATACCAATCGATTCCTATCATCAAAATATTTTTTTTCGTTATTACGTAGCTCAGTTGCTATAGCGTTGTTGTAGCATTCGGAAGATCGTGGGTTCGCGCCCAGTGACGTTCCCTTGTCACTGAGGTTATGGAGGTTTTTTCTCTGACGCACCAAGCCATATGTTAGGAAGGTGTCTTAGATAACGCCAGGGCTGATTATTTATCATTTGTTTTACTTCTAGTTATTCCAATTGTTGATGATGATATCTTATATGTAAAATGGTCTCTGAGTTGTCTTTAGATATTATGAGTACATACATGAATAAAATCACGAAGGTTTCTTTACATTATAACACATTCTTGAGTTACGATTATGAAAGAAGCCGTTGTAAACCGAGAAGGTTCTTTCATCAGATAATTTGAATTTATGGACTGAATAGTTATCTCACCCATCATAAACATTAGGGAAGACGTCCTTAAAGAAGAACACTTTCTTGGAAAAGAATGTAGAAAAAGAGAGCAATTCATTTTTTAATGCACTAGTTCCCAACCGTCATTACAAGTGTCTAATTCAGACATGAAAGCTGCTACATTCTTAATTAAACGTGTAGCAAAGAGAAATTGGATCATTACACAGAACAAAATTAATGAAATACTTCTTCCAGAATGCCAGTTGATTTAGCTCAAGTATGTTGCCCTATAGATGTAACACCTGTATAAACGCAAATAAGAAACTTCGCGATTTAGATATTGCTTATATTGATAATCTAGTCTACCATGGCATTGTTTTTAGTCACTTTACACAAATTAGTATTTGCAGAATTACGGAGGTTTTAATGTTATTACTAATTTTAAATTTATTTAACAAGCTTAAAATATACATCAGATACCGTTGGAGACAAAACGTGGATAACAAACATTAGAAATGGGAGGACTTGTGAAGGAGATCCTCCATGACTTGTGAGTACAACCAATGATTTAGCCCAGCAGTTACTATTTTACGTAATGTCCATTTCAGGGCATTAACTCGGATCTGAAGGTTAAGCTTGTAATAAGTCCGACAGGCGAGATGACGTCCTTCGGATACCACTCTTCCTACAAAAGAGACCAAAATATCAGCTAGAATTGTAGGCAGTAGATCTGGAAATTTTAAATATATCGTCAACTAAACCAGAATCTATTACAAAAGCAAAAATCAGGAATTCATTTGGAATGGATCTGACACAGCAGTTGCCACAGCGCTACACCACGGTACTTGGTAGTGCATTAGGCTCAGTACAGGAAGCCAGAGTGGTTGCGAAGCACATATCAGAAAGGTGGTAAGTCAAAACTGTGAAAGGCAGCAGCAATACAATATTTGGCCGACGATGATGGATGACACATGGAACTGTATATGCTCTCGTATATAATTATGGTAGACCAGAAAGTGTTGAGGAAGTTACTATCAACACGATAATACGCGATCTCACAAAACACTTTTCTCAATACTGGTGTGGTTCCCGGAACCTTAAATTCGATCGAGTACGTGAGAGATGCTCTTTGTCGCCAATATATTGTTTTCTATGGCAACGGGTTCCAATGATCCCTTAATTTTTGGCCTCCTTCGTCGCTAGATGGCGTACGTGATGTGTTAATTCAGTTCAAAGTAACATTTCTCCACTAGCATTTGTTCTTTTTTATTCCACTTCTTGATGTCATGGATTTTTAATTTTCTGCCTATGAGTTTACAAAGCTACATGTTTTTGTGGAAAGATTGGCAGGGTGCTGTGATTTTCAATTAGAAATTTTAATTTCTTTGTGACTTTGTACAGTCAGTTCAGTATTTTATTTTCTCGCTTTTGTTCTCTAATATCATTTGCTTTCAATTATCCTTTCTCTTAAGAGATGTCACATAAGGTCTTCCACAACAAAAGGGTTTATTAGGGGCAGTTCTGCAAAGAACTAATTATGTTCAATCACAGTTTAGACATGATCAAAGATTGATGGAATCCCTTGATGTGGCTTGGCTAATTATTTTGTCGTCACTTTCTATGAAACACGAGCGCTTCCTCTTATTTACTCCCTGCCATCGCTTGGGAGAGGGTCTTTATTCCACGCAGCATCGCTAGAATGAGAAAGCACGAACATATCTCTCCGTTATCTTTTTACATCTGTTTATGTGGGTGTATTGCTACAATTGAATTTACGTTATATTTGTGGAGTGTACTCAACAGAAGCGTATTTTTATCTTAAATCTGATCCCCAAATCTATCGTTAAGCACAGTTTAGGAGCAAAGAGGGTGGGCTGGAGAGCATTAAGATGATTACAATAGTGGGAATGAGAAAACCGTAAAGAAACTATTGTAGTTTGATCCACGTCAAGATATCTTCAACTATAGTCCGATTCTGTTTCCACAGTAAAGAACTATAAACATATTGAAATTAGCGTATTACAACGTTTCATACAAAACTTTGTTTCAGAAATTTCAGTTCTTCAATAATTTAAAACAAAATTATAATTCATTTGCGGCTTTCTAAAAAAAAATCTTATCTTCCGTTATCTGAATACCAGTAATTTTATAAATTATACATTACATTAGTTATTACAGTCTTAAGAAAAAATGTCATTTTGAAGTAATTGCTTTGAAGCTAGAAATGCTGCAGCATAATACATTTTTTCCAATAACGAATCGTACATAGCACAAACTTCTACTGTTTAAAAACGTTTCATAGTTAAGGTGCATATAATAAAATTGATTTTTCTGATATCCGGATTCATTTTTTGAGCGCTCGCCAGTGTGTGGTCTAGTTGCTACTAGGTTTGGTACAAACCATGTGCGAAAGAGTTATTTGCTGTATTTGAGGACACGAGAGTAGAGAGTAAACTAATATACAGTAAAATTTTCTACAAACAGCATTAACTCGTGATACAGGAATTCATGGAAATATTGCTTGACTAAAGAAGTGTATTACCCTGACATCTTGAGGAGAAAAATTCATTAGGAGAATCGAATCAAATAACGACACATTCATTGTCCATTTTGGACACACTGAGATAATAGGATAATTTGAATCTTTGAAACGACCTTTTAACAAACTTACATGTACGTCGTATGAAGAAAATATGCATAATCTGTCTATTACAAATCTTCATTTGATACTAGTTGTGGACTCCTGTAAAATAAAGGAAATTGACCAAGCACGTTCTTTTCCTGTGGTCTTTGCTTGTGGTAACTTTTATTTCTTAAGTTTGTAATAGCTCTGTTGTTGTTTATAAAACGTTTTTACGTTGGAACTATTTATGTTTCTTCTACATACGTCCCATAATAGTAGTTCAAAATCGTGTAACTTCCCCACAGTGTGATATTTCCATAATGCGTAAAGTAAAAAAAAACAAAAACAAAAAAACTTACTTCTGAAAAAAATCAGGCCTTATACTAAATGTTAATTATTACTTGAGAAAACGAGCTACCTTACTTTTCCAATATCTGCAGATATGGGACATGGTAACATTCGCATTAGCGAGTAAGTGAATTGGATGCTTGACACGACCCTCAGGTGCTCATTGCGCTTAATGGCCGATGTTTCGCAAACAGTTGTAGCCTTAAGTATTCCACCTGATATCAAATATAGGCCATTATTAAAAGAACCTTTCGAATATGTGCAGTATTCTTTCAGTAGATCTGATACTTCGTGTTTGGTTGATCAAAATAAAGTCTACATCAAGTAAAAAGCTTTTATATTATTTATATTTTGGATACTAGTATATATTCTGTGTTACATCAGAAAATGCCGGATTGAGCGTTTCATACAAAGGATGTAGAGATATCTAGATAGTAAAGGGTTAAAAATATCCTCCTAGTTTTAGTCACATTTCAAATAGCGAACATTTATATCAGTAATGGTTAAACGATGCAGGTGGTGCCCCCACAAAATCTCAAGCGTACATACCCCACATTTTTGGTTTGTAAAAATCAATAGAACTTGTGTAAAACTCAACTTACCTCTCCCAATTTTGGCTTTATACACCCCAAACTGAAAATTCTGTGGGAATCGCTGATACTTATAAAAGATTGGCAAAGGTAGATCGTGTTTGAACTAGCTTTCTGCATGTTCTTATTATGAAAGGTGTAATATAAAGATGAACGTCTACAAAAATCGTTTTCAGGAATGTCATGAACGGATATGTTTGGATTTTAATGTTTTCTTGTATCTTGGTTTACCTATTAGTTCTCAAAATTCTTTGTATCTGTTAATGACTTGCGAATGACAAAAAAGCATTATTTCACAAATAATACAGAGAACACAGAAATACTCTATTCCTAGAAAAACAAAAAGCAATTACAAATTTGACGAGTATTCATTATTTTTTTTTATTTTCATTGAAAACATTTCTAGTTTAACTATTCCCTCGGGACTGGAGTAAGAATCGTAGAAGAAGCGGATGTTAAAAACTATCTTTAAAAAAATAAATGTTAGTGCGTAGAAAAGGATTAAGATCAATGAATACGGTAATTTCCCTTTCTGCTGTGTTTCCCCCTTTTCCTCCGTAACTTCAAAAACAAGAAAAAATCTTACATTTTAATAATCATTTCCGGGTTCAACATCCTCCAAAATATAAGATTCGTAATTCATGTCTCACTACTCAAATTTGTAGAAAATTTATTTTAATATATTGTATCTTACAATACTAAGACCGTCGTCAATGAGAGACCTCATAAAGTACAGATTGAACAAACACTTGCACAGTCGAGTGGTTATCATTCATTTATTGATCAGCAGGAGTAATTTGTCCGAAGTCAGTTGGATTCCGCATCGACGAAGATAATTGTTTTCCTACAGAATTGGATACTGACTTTCATTTTAATTAACAATACAGGTACGTTAGAGAACATTATTGTTTAGACTGTAAACATGTTGCAATTAGCTTTGTCATTATTAAGTTAAATTGGTGATCCATAGATGTCTATCAGGCTAACGATAGAGAGAAATAACAAATCATGTGCTGAATTGATATATGCAGTAAAATTTCGTTTAACATAAATTTCTGATTGATTTCTAATGACAATATCCTAGACGAATGTTTATATTGACGGTAGGGATTAAAAACAGTAGAAATTTGTACCCGAAAAATCTCAAATGCATTACGTTGATAATATAAACTTAAGTGATTGCCAGGGGAAACATCCATTCTTGTAGAGGAGTCTATTAATTCTCAAGAACCAAATTTCCCAGATGGAATACAGGGCACTAATTCTTCTCCATTACTCGTCTCCACTACAACCAATACAGGTACTATATATTTGCTGCCACCCGGCACTCTCACCCAAAGAGATACATTAAATTCAGATTACCACTATTTAGACACCTCGAAAAATTCAGAAACTTGTTAATTGTGGCTGATATAAATAGCCAATACAGAATGTTTGGGGACAGAATCACCAATGAAAATGGTAAGGCCCTTTTCAATTCCCTTCTCAATTCACACTTAATAAACCTACATGTTGGACCAACTCGTATGGTTAACGGAATAGAAACTGCTCCCGATAAACTAATGTTATCGCCACCTATGAAGAATAAACTATCAAAAGTCAATATATAAATAGCCAATACAGAATGTTTGGGGACATAGTCACCAATGAAAATGGTAAGGCCCTTTTCAATTCCCTTCTCTATTCACACTTAATAAACCTACATGTTGGACCAACTCGTATGGTTAACGGAATAGAAACTGCTCCCGATAAATTAATGTTATCGCCACCTATGAAGAATAAACTATCAAAAGTCAATATATAAATAGCCAATACAGAATGTTTGAGGACATAGTCACCAATGAAAATGGTAAGGCCCTTTTCAATTACCTTCTCAATTCACACTTAATAAACCTACATGTTGGACCAACTCGTATGGTTAACGGAATAGAAACTGCTCCCGATAAACTAATGTTATCGCCACCTATGAAGAATAAACTATCAAAAGTCAATATAAATAAAATGTCTTCTTTCCGACCATAGTGAAATATATTTAACTCTCAATATTCAGATTGATAGCAAAAATCCCACAGCTACCTACAAAAATTTCAAGAAAGCAGACTAGGAAAAATATAAGATAATAATTGAGAATTACATCAACCAACATCACTTCTGTTTTGAATCACCTACTTATATTGAAAAATGCCAATCAAAGTATAGTTAATTTATTAAAACAGGCTGCCAATGAATTTGTACCTATTAGCAAATTCATACCACATATTAAACAACTTCTGGTCTACATTATTATTTTCATAAGATTTTAAAGGGCTCTTACGAGGAGATACCACAGACAACCTAATGTTTTTTTTCTGAAAACTCAGATTAACAAATTACATAAAGAAATCAAAAAAGAAATTGGCAAGCACAGATAAATTAAATTTCAAGAATTTGTTTCAAACATTTGCGAAGCATATAGACTTAACCCTCCGACCTTTTGAAATATTATTAGCAGAAGACGAAATAGGAAATCTCAGCGCAAGTCCTTTCCCCACAAAATAGATAAATTAGAAACCACTTCCAAAGATATTTTAATCGATATTTTTTTATAAAAAAAATATACTAACAATTATGGTGATCATGTGTTCAATAACATAAATGATATACAATCTGAAGTAATCCAAATGTATATTTTAATCAGACAAATTATTTTGCATAATGCAGATCTCACAATAATAGATAGAAAAAATGAGTACCCAGGAAATATTGATATTTTGTACAATATATTACAGCTGACGAAATTTTCAATATTCTTAAGAAAAAGAAAAATCTATTCTCCTGGGCCTGACGATTAAACCCTCTCTAGCTGTAAAATACTTGGGTGTTCTGGACGAGAGGATGACATTCAGAAAGCACATTCGAAACTTATGTTAAAATGGACTCCTGGCGCATTTCACGTTAAGAGCAATCTACTACAACAACAATCTCGCTGTGCATCTATACAAATCAATATAGAGCTACGATTACGTATAGGAGCATCAACCTTTTAACTCTGCAACAAATTTAGCTCCACTCCTGAAAATCGAAAGATATACCATTAGATTTGCTTTCAAACTCAGACACGACAACATTGAAACTCTGTACCGGACAACAGGTTTGACTCCGCTTAACAAATTTTTAGAAGACCAAAAAAAGACATATTATACCAAAGCTCAACATAACAAACTACTAATTCATAATATTGACATACATCATTTTTTATTTCCCAAGATACTATTCAGTCACATATAAGGAATTTCTACAATGTCAAGATAATTAACCTACAATTACCAAAACAGTTCATAATCAAATAAATATGGAACGGAATTGACTTGAATGCCTCTCTACTCTGGACTACACATCAATCAATTCTCCTTGATCAACTCTTCACTCTAAACCAAGCCTCCAATACCTATCCACCCTCTTAACTAACATACCATTGACACAAACAGAAAATTTATCACCAAGAATTAGATACGATTAACATAATGCTTTTATCCCTTGCCGGTTCAAACTACACAACTTTTATTATACAAAAAATATTCTCAGGACGAAAGTGGTCTAAGTCGGCCAGAAGTCCATTTTGGTGGCCCTGCGGGCCATTGATAAATTTACTTTATTGATTGATTAACCGTTACACAATTCAATTTCCAGTTAGTCAGTTTCAATAGTATAGTCATTTTATTAAAATTAAATAAAAATTGGTTAAAAGCATGACACTTGGTATACATATAATAACCAATCCTCCCAAATAGCATAATAAAGGTATAAAAAAATCAAATTTGTGCTACGACCGTCATCATGAGAAGTGGCGGCCAACCTTTATTTTCTCAATCTTCACGGAAACTGAGGGTCACATCGAAAAGAATTAAATAAAGCTTGTTCAGCATAACATTATAATAAATTTAAAATTACCTTTTTTTTTGTCATTTGACCAATCCCATTTCCTCACACTAAGGCTGTGTTCAAGTATCCAACTGCAACAGTTTCTGCTCAGAAATCTGACAAGGGTAGTCTTTCGGTTCGAACAGGATTTTTTTCATAAGAATTCCTTCGTACCCTGATGCTGATAATGCCTACAAATTAATTTGAACGTGTAACGCCGCATATGTCAGCTGGAGGCTGTTAAAGTTTGGAGCAAAAGGGAGACAGCTGCTGCAATGGCTCCCGCAGTTTCGGTTTTAACAGGCATTTATTACACAAAATATCTACATGAGCATACCTGACAGTGCTGACAAGGACCGTAAGGCCACTTCAGCGTTTAACAAATAGTTTGGCAGATATTGGCCAGTATTTGTCTTCGCAAATTTAAGTGAGGGTTTTCCGTAAAGTGAGTAAAACAGGAAGGGAGGATCACAATAGGCACAAGGACAAAAGACACATCAGAGCAACCTTGAAAAACTCACTCCAAAAATGATACGAACCTCACAAAAATATCTAAATTTCGAGGGTGGGGTCTGGACCCAAGAGCCAGTAACTGTCAGCAAATCGAAAAGTGTAAAAAAAAAGTGGAATTTACACCGTGTCCATGGAGTGCGATTTTGAAGGTTGCCCTGTGTACCTATGTTTATTTATTCTACCTAATTACTTTGTAGGCATTATTAGTATCGGGGTAAGAATATATATACGAAGTCTTAACAAAAAAATCCTGTTAGAACAGAAATACTTCCTTCCCATTGTGAGTACTTTTATGTTACACAGTGAAAATGTGTAACGGATATTAAACAACTCCCAGACGGGAAGATCGTAGTGTTAGATATGTCAAAAGCATCGAAAAACCATGGTGTCAGATACTTTAGCTGTCTGCAAAGAAGCTGAATAAACTAGCAGGATAACTAAATTCGGGGTACAATATATGAAAATGGTTATCCTCATTATGGAGAGCTGAAAGGGCAGGATATCTTACAGCATCTGATTACAGTATCGGTATGTCACCTTTAATCATGCTGCAGAACATCACTTGTATTCAGGAAGTTCTCATCTCCAAGTCCAAAAAAGATTTAGAGACCAAAATATAATAAATTGAGTGTATGGACAGTTATGTGAAAGCAAACTGTAATTATCAGCTTTCATTAATGTATAATCACTGTCATAATATTTCGGTATTTTCTTTTTCAAAATAATAATAATATTTCACTTCCAATTTATTAATATTTAATTATTTGTGCCTACATCTTGTGTACTGATGCTCCCATTGATGTTATTACTTCACGGAAAAATGAGTAATCACTTTAAAAGAAACATTTGCGAGCAGTTGATGTTGTTGTCATTAACATCTACCATCATTTAAAAAATGGTAAATGAAAATATTAATTATGACAATGAATTTAGCTTTTGCGTCATTTTCTGCCTTCTGTGTCAATGAAAAAGTGGTCTTAACAACTTACCGATTACTTTATTCAGATGGAACGTGAAGCCACCTATCGTTTCAGCTCTAATGCGCTCCGTAATGAGAATAGCCATGTTCCAATATTGTAGATGTGATCAGTTACTTTCAATTAGCTGCTCAAGCTCAAGCTCAAATGTGAGACCGTGGCTTTTCTTCAGTCCCACTCTTCTAGATTGTGTTGGGTGTAAGTGTCAAAATTGTAACCGTGCCATCTACTTGCACCGTACAATGTTCATGTATTGGGATCTTATCAGTGTTTAGGAACTGTGTTTATGACATTTCGCTATTCTCACACCAAGATGCCCCAGAGATGGAGCGCGAATTGCTACCATTTACATACTAAATATTTTACCATCGTCGAAATTAAAAACGTAACTTTCATACAACAAAATGATTATAAGAATATCTAAGTGAAAAGACTATTTGGAACACAAAAGTGTGCGAGTTTGCTTATTTATTACATGTAATATCTCAGTGGCCATTACAACTTATACGATATTACTTAATGACAAACGGGGCATGTATCGTTCAACAGAACTGACTAGAATTAGTGAATAACATTTGAATTTACTGGTTGTATTCATTTAAAAATTCCTTTAAGGTCCTCCGTCCGATTTACAATTTCGTCAGTTTTTGGTCGTAAATTCAAAGACCCAGAATTCGGATTTCGTTATTATGGTGCATCCGAAACTGCGATGCCGGGCTAGTAAATTATGAAAGGCCCTGGCCAATACCATACCCATCCTTTGCCTACCTCATCCCGGCCTGAGCCAAAGAAAGGAGAGAGAGAGAGAATTGATTTTTTAAATGTTATTTATGGCTTTAGGCATTTATGGCCCAGGCCGGGATAGGGGAGTAGAAAGAATTCGGGAAGGTGTCGGTTAGGGTCTATATTGAAGGTGCAACACTGGCATTTGCCTGGTGTGACCGAGTAAAATACCTGGAAAAATCTCAGTTAGAATGGTCGAACGCTGTGTTCGAACCCAAGACCTCCCGAATGTACTACTGAGCTACGACTTGTTCGGTGAGAGAGAGTGACCGGGATGAGGTAGGCAGAGCATGCGGAAAATATTGGTCAGGGTCTTTAATAATTAACCATAAATAAATCCCATTTAATTCAATGTATCTGAAACTCGAAAAATATTGTTTATAGAGATAGTTGAGAAGTTGGGTGCTATTGTTGTTTGTCCAAAGTTAGTTGATATGAACACTTTTAACGTTCTTTATTTATTCACAAATACATACATTACTTCTCAAAAGCAAATTACGTAATGTGGGAAAGGAATTTCGTTTTTTTTTTTTACCTCGCTACATGTTTAAAAGGGAATTGGAGGAGGACATGTTTTTGTTCTTTTCATTTAAGAGCGCAATATTTATTGCATGTGACTGATAACCACATCACAAAGCAGAGGATAGTCATTGTGGGCAGTTGGGAGGGTGGGGTTTGAAGAGACAAGCAGGTGCTGTCGATTTGTTTTTATTTTGTCACTCTGATATGTATTAGTAACAAATTGCTATATGACTGGTTTCAATGGCACTATTGTTGTAACTCATGCATAACTCAGCTTCTCTCCTTCTATGATTCGGTTTTCCCTCTCTCCCTTCGCAACACTCCAAAATGAAGAGCAAATAAACCAAAATAAGACATCGTGTTGTTGCCTAAAAATATTTCCCAAAATTCGTACGGGAGCGAGTCTATGCTTGGTACCCGTCCTGATTCGGAGACCCGATTTTGGTCTCGTCAACCAGAAGACAAAGTAGATAATTTGATTATTTCCTTACGTTTGAGGGGTGACCGAGATCAGCGGTGTTACCTACAGAGCACGAAAATTACGAAACTGGAGCTCATTAAGTTCTCAGACCGGGTCAATCGAATCAAGTTTTAGCCCGAATCACGTATGTCCGGGTCAGGCCGGGTCACCAGAACTGACCTGGTTTCAACTCTGACATGCTAATTCCTCTATATAAGTTATTAGTGACAACAAAACATAGTTGCACGTCTTGCAATTAAGATCGAAAACACTGAACTGCTGAACAAGATTATATTATTCGTAAAAAATAAATTACGCGTAACGCTGCAACCTTCTAGCAAAGATCCTCATCAGACATACACTCTGTCTGTAGTTAGAGTGTGTCTGATGAGGATTTTTGCTAGAAGGTCGAAACGTTACGTGTAATTTATTTTTTACGAATAATATAATCTTGTTCAGCAGTTCAGTGTTTTTGAAGTTATTAGTATTATTTGTTTTTTCATTATTTAAGAGGAATTCAGTATTTCAATATTCTGATATTGTTAAGTATGTTTATAGTATTTGGTATTTCGGTATATCGATATTTCAGTATTTTCTGTATTAACGGTATTATCGATATTTCGAAATTTTGGTATAATCGGTATATTGGTATTATCGATATTTCGGTATTTTTGATAATTCGGTATTAACGGTATTTTCGGGATTTTGGTATATCGATATTTCTGTATGGATGACTTAGAAAACACCAATAGCGAGTTTGGTATACCGACATTTTTGACAGTCCTAGACCCTTGGTAAGTGAAGCGGGAAAGCAGGTGTTCCCCCTGTGGCAAGATTCTTTCATTACCACAGCATGAAGCTCTCTTATGGCCACCAACATATTGCAGCTAACATATACTTTATTATCCTACTGCCAGCTGTACGAATGACGGCATTGACCCATATTTCTCTCTTTCTCTCATCACATACAAGCACTCAGCTGCATTCTACTTTTCAGTCCGTCCGCCTGGCGTCCTACCAAACCCAACTCATGTGACTGAAAACAAAATAAACGGGTTTCTCCTGATCTTTCCCAGAAGTTGGCTAGTTTTGTCATCAACAAGTTAACAACTTGTGTTTCTTTTTATACATAGTAACGCGAAAAGTGATTAAGTTGATGTGGTGACTCCTAGCGTAGTGCTTTTTTCCCCAGTTTACTAAAAAAATGCGAAGAAACCCTCCCTCACTTTACCGCTCTTCAAGGACGACGTAATCATTACAGAAGATGCGAAAAAGGGATGGCACTTGGGGAAGGGGTCTCAACAACGAAGGAAAACGGTCACACCAGCGTCCAATTTTAAACTGACGGCTCCCCATTGGTCATATTCAAAGTGTACATCGAAGAGTGAGAAAAAGTGAACGTTTTGGCGGACTCGAGAAGCGCAAAGAGACTACCCGCTACCTGACCACCAAAGAATGATGAGCTGCGTGTGTCATCTGATTGGAAAACATCGATATCGAATTGTGTTTTGGCAAGTGTTTCAGTACGTTCGGTCGAATGATATTATAAGTTCGTCGACGCGAACTAGTATAAGCAACTTGGCGAGTGAGTCTACGCAAAATATAGTTATATCCTGCAAGTGTGATGATTTTGGTTTCTCCATGCCCAGAAGACAATTTGGTTCAACGGAAAACAAAAGTGTGTACGCAGCAACGCCAAAAACTGGCTTTTCATATCCAGTATCGTTATTCGTTCGGTCCGGTTGATTTCCGCATGTTAATAAGTGTGTCTAAAAACAAGTGTGTTTTCTATTTGTCAAGTAAAAGTTAATGCAAGTTAAAATTAAAATGGCAAAATTGGTATTGGCATCTGGAGCTCGTTCAGTATTTGTGTATATGTGAATCGCTAAAATGATGCATATAAATTCCGTATATAATCTATTCATGTTTTTGTATGTTCCCCAACTAGTTGATAAGGTGCATGCATTAAATAGTCAAATAGGTCATAGTATATATGCGTGCGTGCGCTTCAGGTAAGAACTGTGTTATTCACATTCAATGGTTGAGCTCCTACGCACACACGTAACGACCACCGGCAGCCATTTTGTTGTAACAACTCAACTGTGACGTCACTGAGGTGCACTGAGAACAAGGGTAATTATCTGCGTCCTGGGGTAGGGAAGGCATAAGTGTCGAACCAAGGAGCCTTTCCATTCGTGGCAGTGTATATATTTCGTGCCAGTGTATATATTTCGTGCCTGTAACACCACCACCCTCACAGGTTCATCACCAACATCAACATTACTACCAATACAACTGCCACCCCATATATCAATATCGTGCTAATTCATATATATATTTTTATACCTGTGGGGAATCAGTAGCTAACGAGCATAGCCTCGAACACTCGCTGCAGTCTATACATGAAAACGATTATTGAGATTGTGACCAATCAGCCATTAGAATCAAGCGCACAAGTAAGAATCCTGTGATGGCAAAGTTATAGCATCACGGTCCACCATCGAGGTGCTCTAATGATTTACGTAAAGGAGTGGTTTATGATTTTTGTAAGCGACCTGCGGGGTGGTCTGTACGCGGGAAGAGGCCGGTGCGTGGGCTCATCTGGGTGGGCCACCCCTTACACCGCGACTACATCGCTGGCTCACTTTGCTACTGTTTCTTTATTAGAAACATGCGCTAAATGTTTAACAACTTCTCCAGGAAAAATGTTTTGATAGCTAATGCAGTTTAGCAGCTAAAGGAGTTAACTTTTGACAATTTAATAAGGTGTTGCTGTAAGGGATTCTCAGGAATTTTCAGAATCTGTTACTCAAAGAAGTAATAAACAATGGTTAATACTTAAATTGAAGTCTTGAATTGAAAAACATCCCAAGTCCAATGTTTTCATATTTGCATTCTTTCTATTCGTCGGTATCCCACCACAGAAACCCGTTTTTAATACAAAATAATGGGATAACATACGCTTAATGGGATAACATACGAAGACCTTGGACTGTTTTTCATTCCTCCTGAAATATATATTCCGGCGAACTTGGGATGTTTTTCAATTCAGATCTTCAGTTGAATTACGAAATTGGAAAAGCGGAATCAGACAGTGAATGTTTCGAAGACATTGCGTCCCAGGAATATCATAGAGAACAAATTCAAAATTTTGAATATAATCGGATGTTGATTTTGCTTTCTCTGAAATGTTTATAAACAAAGTTTATAGGAAACACTATTTGATAACTCGTACTATCAACATGCACGGCAGTGCATGAGCCAAGTTCTTCACGTCAGAAAACGT
>JAGDQP010030209.1:0-13784 GCA_022664845.1 Lepisma saccharinum | reverse complement strand
CTTTGTTTCCCTATAAGTTTATTTTACTTATTTCTTTTAATATCATGTTCACGTTTTATACCTCTTTCTGCTAACTCTAGGTTAACCCAACCTTTGGGACATTTACAGGACCACTTCCACTAATATCACGTTTTGTTGTTGTAGGTTAGCTGACTTTCGTAGTAAGCTCTTCAACTAGGTTCATGTCAGACTGATGGCTGAACTCTATATTTTCATTTCTCAGCTTTCACGAACTTTTCTCCTTACCACAACACACACTTTACGATGAATTTCAGCCACATATAGATCTTCGTCTTGAAGGTATTGAATAACGTAGGGTTTTTCACAGTTGGCAGATCCTAGATCTTCATGGCCATGTTGAATGTAGAAGAACTTCAGGCGGCCGAAATTCATCGAAGAATATGTTTGGTGTGCGGAAACCAGTTCATGATTACCGGTTCTGTATGCGAGTGGTGTTAAAAGTTTTTAATAGGATGTTGTAATCATGATGAAACTTACTACTCAGGCGTCAACTCTCTTGAGGAGAGGACACAAAAACTCAAGCTCGGTTACGACTAGAGCAAAAATGCCGGTGAAATTTCGTGAAGAACAAACATATACGTAACTTTCGTATATCTTAACAGGTTTATATTACTTTTGTTTATTCTTCTTCACTTCATCGGAGGTTGAATTCCGAATAGCCCTTGTATTTATCCAGTCAGGAATAAAAGAAAATAAGAAACTGCTGTCAATTCAATTAAAACAACTACAAACTTATTATGCAATGTACTAGACACCATTCTCGATTGGTGAGTTACAACGAAGATAATGCTGAACAGTTACAACAGAAATAAACATACAATTTTATAGTTACAACAGAAAGATATTAGAAATACAAAAACAGAGGGAAATACTAATATTATGCAAATAGGAAAGATAAAAAATACCAATTACAATATATGACATTCTTGAAGCTCAGCTGGCGTCTATTATTAATCCAATGTCCTCAGGCTTGCTACCAGAATAAATTCTGTTCTATGGCTAAGATTTTATTACCATGCAACGCTAACATCTTCAGAGTTATCAAATTAGCTCTGAAGATGTTACCATTGCATGCTAATGAAAGTTTTGGCATCGAACAAAATTTATTCTGGAAGCAAGCCCGAGAATATTGGATTAACTGCATTTTTTTTATAATTTGTATAAAAAAATGTACGAACTAAGTTAATAAAAGTCAACTTTAAAATAATAAAACCGTTACCTTCTGAGCTACTGTTGCAGAGCAAGGCTCTGCTTCATATGCACACAGAGCAACCCATTCTTGGTCCAAGCGGTCCTTGTTTTTCAGATGGTCTTCCATGTAAGACTGAAATGATAAAACCAAACCAATATACAAGTTAGAAACGATATAATATATTACGTTATTAGATATTCCTTTAAACCTCATAAATACCACCTCTGTAGATGATTTCGTCCTATGCTTATCACTCCAACTACACCAGAAAACAAATATCATCATCGACAGCTAAACAACTCTTGACAATCAAGAAGTAAAGCAACTGACTCTCCTTTTCGTAGACAGTCTTGTCTGGGCTGAGCTTGTCTTATAGTAAATAAAATCACCACTAGCTGCATTAACAAAAGTTTTACGATAATTAAATTTTTTACTTTCTATTTTGATGTATGTGTAAGTGAGATAGATATATTATATAGAAATGAAAGAAAAGTTACTCACCAGCACCATGTGACCTGTTGAAATATCCATGTTTGTGAGGACAGGTTCTTCACTCCTGGAAGCAAACAAACTAAATAAATATTGGAACAGAAGTCATCAGTCATCACATCACTTAACTTAATTTCTTTCTAAAGATATGCCTAAATTACTCTTTACCGCTCCTTAGTATACAATTTTTATTTCAATATGTTTGCGTAGAGCCGTCTCTCGACGTCCCGATCAATTTAAGAATTATCAGAAGACACAGAGGCCTTTATCAGAATGAGATGAAATAAAGTAGAAATGGTGAGGTTTGATAACTATGCAGAAGAAGTCAGCTGATAGCACCTGATCTAATGCAAGTGATGATGAAAGACGAAGTAACTAAGCAGAGTGAAAGACATGATAAGGTTAGATAAATTAGCCAATCAGAAAGGGTGACATGAAGTGGCAATTAATTTAGGGGGTATAAGTGAAGCACGTAGAAAAGCAACAGTAGAAAAGGCTAATATTACGTGACGTGGCGGAACTTGTTGTAGTGGGATTTTGAATTTGAATTGAATCATCAATAGGAAGAAGGAAATCAGCGCAAAAAGAAAAATGAGAAAGTCGTATTTTAGCGCCAAAAGTTTCTCAATGCATATAATGTCAACTAGAAGAAATAAATTGTGTACTGTATAAACAATTTCTTACTTCGAACTGACGTTCTGTATCTAATATATAAAGAACGTTTAACTCTAAAATACGACGTTCCCATTTTTGGCGTTTATTTTCTTGTTCCAACTGACGATTCAATTCTATTTCTGGTCTTTAGGCATCTATGGCTCAGGTCAATATAGGGTAAGAAAAGATGGCGGCCAGGGCCTAGTTGAAGGTATCATACCGGGATTTGTCTGGTGTGACTGAGGGGAAAAACATAAAGCAATCTGAGAGGCAAGGCAAATGATCTAGTGAGGATTATAATAGAAAAATGCAGTTACTTAAAACAACGAAGAAAGAATCATATCATGACGAGACGTGGCAACAATGAGTAAAAACAAAGTAACTTAGCAAGAGATTGGCGAATATTCAACATGAATTACAGCGAGTAAAATCATTTACTAAGGAATGTGAATGGTGTGGTATGACTCGAATTCAAGTGAATCACAATCAAAAGTACATAAGAAAAGTAACTAAGTAGAGACGATTATGTGACTCGATGTCCTCGTTTGATCAGACCTTAAGCCAACAGAATCATTTTGTGATCAAACAAGCACTGAAACGAAACAAAGTGTCTACTTTGTACTTGCACATAATTTGTCTCCTTGCTTTTATGAAAATACCAATCACAACAGGTCATCCTTTTCGGGTGCAACTGGGTTCTTCTTCAGATACTACAGGTAAAAGACAATGAGAAAAAGAAGGAAAGAATACGTACATAAGGAAATATATGTATGTACGTGTGTTTATAACGCTTGAGAACACTGTAGCCAGATACTCAAAATGTTAGTTTACAGTGCAATATTTGAGAATTGTATATTATCCAATTTTTAGTCTAGATATTACTTGATATTCCTTTTATATAAAAAAATATGCAATTCTAATATAAAAGAACAATTTCTTTCCTTCAGCGTAGCGTAAAAGACTAATGTAATCAGTCATTGTTAAAAGAGGATAGCACACATCCCCTTTTTTAACAATTATCGATTCAATTGTTGTAACAGAAAATTCAATTGAGTATTGGAGACTATCATGAAAAGGTCTTTGGAAACATGTTGATGAAAGGAATGATAGTCAAATGACATAATGGTCAATGGGAACACTGGACGTTAATCTCTTTATTATTCGTGGCGATACAAGCTTAAAATCAATAAAGTGAATTTGTTGGGTCATGCTTAAAAAAAAGGAGGTATAATAGGGATTAATTTTTCTTATGTTTTTTCATTTAGTTCAGGGAATCAGAGATATTAAATTTATTCAAATATTACGAAGTTGTCCAGTTTTTGCAATGCTTCTTGGTTTCTTCTCTAATTTTTTGTTCTTCTCAGCGGTGTCCTGTAGATCTTGTTTTCCGTTCATGTCACTTCATGCTGTCCCATAGAAAGACCCTTATAGTGTCAAAAGGGGAAGTTTTGTTGATAAGAAAACTACTTCGATGCAACCATGAAGAAAAGGTATTGACAATGGACTCAAAAGATAAACCTTACTTTTGAATATATCCCCCCCTTCACTTCCAAAAACAAAATTTATCTCTCTGATTCTTGGAAAGATTTGGGGACATTCAGAAAAGTATTTGCTTCCGTTTTCTTTTTCCATACACCAATAGAATTATTCATTTTTTATCTCCTAAGTTTTTTTTTTCAACGAAAAAAAATCATGTTCCTGCTAAACCTTCAAACGAGTAGGTCTGTGTGGCTTATTTTTGATCCATTCAAACCCTTTATTGTGCTATCTCTCCATCTCTTTATTTCCATTTTTTTTTTTAAAAAAAGCAGTAACGGTTGGCATATGTACATATAATCCCAAGGAGAAAAATCTCCACCATCTGCGTTTGAATGGAACTCAGATCACCTTGTTGTCCATTCGTTCCGGATGTAGTATGCCAAAGAGAGAAAACATGAATAGTTTTTTTTTATCTTCATAAAAGAGAACTGACAAGACAGAATATAACTGGAGACAGCATACATGAATTCAAACGAAAGTGAAATGTTTCGCTAGCACTGAAAGTTCGTTGAAAGTACTCTGAAATGCCTCCTGTCTGCTTCTTTCTATTTGATTCAAAATGTGTACTTCATGATTAATTTAAACTTAGTTGCCTATTACTTCATAGTGTTCTCTCCCCCCTGCCACCTACTTTTAGGCTATATTTATATATGACCTCGATGTCCATCTGTCGACAACTTACAACTCAAGCACTACTAGAACTACGAAGGTGGCTGAAGTATCGTTGTAAATGTATCAGTGAGACGAGTTCAAACCCATATAGATCATTAAGATTGGATGAATTGGTCCAGAAATAGAGATGACCCATTTTCTCCACTAACTTCAAACTCAGGAACTATTAGGACTACGAAGGTTGTTGAGGTGTCGTTAGAAAGGTATCGACGAGACGAGTTCAAACCCGTCCAGATTGGATGAGTTAGTCCCGAGATTTGCGGGGGGGGGGGGATCCATTTCTCTCTAGTAACTTCGAACTCAGGAACCCCTAGGGCAACAGAGATTTTGAGGATTCGTTTGAAACGTCTTGCTGAGATGAGTTCAAGCCCACATTCAAATAGGACGAAGCCTGGCGATAGTACATGTGGAGTCCACCGACTGAGCTACGGCCTACTTGTTTATTTATCTATCTACCCGTTTTTATAAAATCATTATTATCATTGTAAGACTTGAATTGCATTGTGTAATGTGTATATACGGAACAATTGTTAACTTT
Organism: Lepisma saccharinum; assembly: GCA_022664845.1. Classification (NCBI taxonomy): domain Eukaryota; kingdom Metazoa; phylum Arthropoda; class Insecta; order Zygentoma; family Lepismatidae; genus Lepisma; species Lepisma saccharinum. The sequence continues at coordinate 8,679 of JAGDQP010030209.1, read as the reverse complement.
AGCGATCTATACATAACCAAGGTTAGTGTCAATGTAAGAGAAATTTCGACGCGACATTTTGACACTAAAATCAATGACGAACAAATCTGTATGTTTGTACAAAGATTCTGACTGTGTTTATGCTCTTATTTGAAGTTATATTTATAGCAACTTGAAGTTCCGGATTACTGTTTACATATACAACACATTGTTTTCTTGAATAATCAAAATTAACATTGCAATTTGACGTTATTTTCTGAATACCGGGAAAAAACCTGTTCCCAGATTAAATCAAAACAGAAGTCGGGATTTAGATTAAAATTTGAGTAGAATACGGGAGAGTTGACAACAGATGGCTCTGTCGTTTCCTGTGAATATGTTTCATTACTTTCCTTTTTTATAATTTCGTTAATTGTTGTATTTATTGATTTTATATTAAATGTGAATATATAAAAATATGAATATCTGTCAGAACAAATACCCACAAAATGGTTATATAATATGATGACATAAATGTAAGACTAATCGCATAATCCGATCAAAAGGATTTCAATCGTATAATGTAGGTGGTTTCAATTTCTCATTTAATGTAATTGTTGCGTGTAAAGCAATTCAATTTTGATATAACAGGATATTTTTAATACAGGAATAAATGTATGCTATACTTAATAAGAATCCATGCGCGGGTGTTTCTCTTCTCATAAGAAAGCTTGAACACCGAGTCGCCGTAGCTCAGAGCATTGGCGTAGCATTCGCGAGGTCCTGGTTTCAATCTCAGCGGCCGACTATCCTGACTGAGGTATTTCTAGGATTTTCCTCAGTCACATCAGGAGAATGTCGGAATGGCACCTTCAACATAGGCACTGGCCGACATCTTTCCGAATCCTTTCCCCTCCCCTATCCCGGCCTGAGCCGTATTAGATGCCTAAAAGCCGTAAATACAATTCAAAATTCAAGAAAGCATGAAATTCCTGGCTAAGTGGTAACAGTTCGCAAGAACAGTCTCAGAATAGCTTCGGGAGTTCTTTTTCTATACAAATGCTGCACAGAATTTAATGAGCCCGTGTATCGTTCATCTATAGCAATCACTCAGCAGTGTTCGATTTGCGGATTTTTCCAGGTGTTGACGATTTTATCCCCGGTGGTTGGTTCCGAAGATCATCCCAACCAGGGATAAAATCTTTGTATTAATAGTAGTAGGTGAAAACTTACAAGCAACCACTAGTTTTAGGATTCCCTTTTCTAAATTTATAACAAATCGAACACTGTCCCACAGTATCTAGGGTGATGCACCTTGATAGACTAGTTGGAGGAAATGTAGCGAGTGAATGCAAGGACAGTACCCACTGGATGATTGAGAAAATTGGTGGAAGTTTGAAAATAAGCTAATTTGCACTTATTGAGTTTTTCAAAATGGTGCCGTTATTTTCTGATGAAGCAAGACAGTATTCACGGCGATGACAGCAGAAGAAAAAGTGTTGAAACAGTTCTGTGGGGTAAAATCAGTAAAGCCGATGAAGACGTTGCGGATTGCGAGAGCTTGTGGGAGGTACAGCTTATAACATTGTGTGAGTATGAGGTATTGGAATGGAGGTGGATGTTAGTAGTAGGTTTAACGTGAACGGCAACCCTTGAGCTGTTTGATCTTCAGCCTATTGACATGCAGAAAGATTATGTGCTTCATAACCTACCCACATAATAACTATGTTGGCACTACTAACCAAACGGTAGTTGAGAGGCGGATAAATAGAGATAGAGAAAGAAAGATAATATTTGATTGACTGATTTATTTATTTAGTGACAACAACAGATAATGACCTAATTATAGTGTTGAGCTTTACAAAGTAGTTGTACAGAGTTTATTGACAATGGCATCTCTAAATTCTTTGAGTGACATATCATACGTCCAGATCATTGTGAACTGTACAGCATTTGTTATATATTGTACATATTCTCCAGATTGGTGACCTCATCAAGATACTAGTTCTTGCCTTTTTACAGTGGAAGAGGCCAGTATTGTTAACGCGAGTCTTAGATGACGGGACACGAAACTGTAATGTTGAAACTAAATCCATACAATCTAACTTATTGTGAACAATTTTTTGAAGAAATAACAGATCAGCAATGTTGCGCCTTTGTTCTAAGCTCTGAATATTAAAGTTCTTAATGACTGCAGTGTAACTATCATAAGCAGGATAGATTCGAATTTCTTTAAAAATCAGGAATTTAAGAAATTTTGATTGGATTTTCTCTAATTGTTGGCAATGTTTCAATTGATATAATAGTTGGAACGAACATAAGTAGTATTTTGTTTCCAATGTTGATATATTGTTGAACTGTCTTCCCGTCCTAACTACGAGTCCTAATAACTTCAACGCTTCGTTTGTTATGTTTGCAACGTGTATGTTAAACGTTAATTTCGAATCAAAACTGACACCAAGATCCTTAACTACAGTAGGTCTGTTCAGTACAATTTTATTAATGTAATAATCAAATTGACGAGTGGATTTATTTCTATTAAATGATAATACTTTACATTTACTTATGTTGACTCCAAGTTGATTGATAACACCAGTTAGCAATATTATCTAAGCTTTGCTGAAGCCTTATGCAGTCTCCGATAGAGTTGACTTTTGTATATATTTTAAAGTCATCTGCAAATAACATTTTTTCATTATCAGGCATATAATCAGGAAGATCATTAACAAACAAGAGGAATAATAAAGGCCCTAGATTCGAACCTTGAGGAACTCCTAAGAGTGCAGAATATTCGTATGATTTGTATTCTTTATAGACAACTGATTGCTTGCGATTTGTTAAGTAGAAATAGAGGAGCCTAATCAGAGTGGGTGAGAAATGATAGTGATTTAATTTTTCATAATTTATACTATAACAGCATCACCATTAAAATTATTATGTGTTTGAGAGGAGGATAGAAATACCGATTAAAAATATTGAGCGAATGTATTCCCTATTTCATCATTGCTAGACAACTCCTGACCTTCAAATCTTAATACATTTGACGGGATGTTGTTATAGGCATATATATACCTGATGGATTTGGTACAATGTCAGGTCTTGGTTTAATTCGCTATAAGGAAGCTCTAGAAGCTAGCTTGCGATAGTAAGAAGTAACGAATAACGAATCTAAAAGCCTTGTTGATTAAAAGTTTAAATACTTATTACCTGCTTTTTGTCTGAGATCATTACTTTGAATCTACTGGGATGTAACACTCCAGGCTAGTATTTTAAGATATTGATCAAGCGTCGTCCCGCTTACGGCAGAAAAAGTTCTGAGCTATCTTAGGGGCATCTTGATCTTTACATGTTCTATGTCAAAGTCGAATTAACGCTTTGGAATTCACGTTGCTGAAAGGCAACTGAGTTGAGAGTTTACGGGCAAATGTATACATATCTACGGTCATAAATAAAAGGAGAGAAAAGAAGTTTCTAATTTTTATTAAGAATTAATATTATTTTTTTTAACAGGATGGCGTTGCATCGTAGGAGCTAATCTACATGACAAGGAGAATAATGTAAATGTTGAGATGGAAGAATTTGGGAGTATAATGGAAGTGACTGAAGACAGTAGCAGCAGCAGCAGGTAGCCCTAAAGGCAAATGGGAATGGTAGAACATAAAGGCAAATGGGAAGAATGAGGAACTTAGATCAGATAAAGTAATAATGATGGAAAACAGTCATATGCACGGAAAACCGGATAATCTTCGTGGTTCGAGACCGAAAACAGAAGCAGTATTGTGGGGACCCGAACATCACAATACTGGAGTGAGCGATAGTGTTGGTTCTGAGTATGCTATGATGATAGGATTGTTCAACGATTTCATGAAGCGTCAAGAGGAAAGGGATAAACAAGAGGAAAAGAGATGAATTGAAGAGGATATGAGATGGAAAGTAAAAGAAAAGACGAGGCAAGAGGATTAAGCTAGACGAGATAAACTACAGAAGACGATGAATTAATTTTCTGAAGTGTTAAACCAAAAACGAGAAAATTGTTGTGTCGTTTCCAACATGACGGAAAATGAGTCAAATAGTATTGTGAATGAGAAGACTCATGGGTCGACAGGGTAAATGAGAAACAAACGATACATGACGTACACCAGAATGAAATTTGTGATGAAATGGAATCAGAAGTGTCAGATGGTGAGATGGTTAAAGTAACTGATAACGGGAGTAAAAGAAGACAAGTACAGAAAATCAGATAGTCAAGCGCCTGAAAGTTGATCAAGATAAGTTACAGGATAAAACTACCAAAGAGAAAGGGTGGAGAGAAGGTATGAAAGAAAAGGTGAGAAAGCAAGAGGAAGAGATAGCTAAGAGGCAACAAGAGTTAATGGTTAAACTTAGAGGTGTTGGCAAGAAACCAAGAGTAATTGACCCAAATTTGATGTGTCCGTTAACGACAAGGAAAAGTACGATACTTCTGTCAAATTAGTACTCAAAGACAACGGATGTATAGAAAAGGAAGTTATTCAGGATGGAGACTTGTATCAAAGGTTTACTACCAAGAAAAGAAAGTTTAATGGAACGGTTATGAACAAGATACAGGGAGAAAAGAGGTTGGATACAGAAACTAATGAAGATTGTAACCATGAAAAGAAGACAAAAGGTACTTTAAAAGATGACATTAGCAAGGAAAGAGGAATTGTTATGAAAGGTGACTTGTTTGACGGGAAAGTTAAAAAAGATGAGGAAGATGTTTTGAAACCGAAGACTAATAAAACCAATAAGATTAATGGGAAACGTAAAAGTCGAGGAAGAAAGACTAGATATAAATTGAAAAAAAGGTGAAGATTGTCAAAGAGAGTAATGTACAGGAGTTGGCAAATGTTAAATTGAAATCGAGCAGAACGAAATTCAAAAATAGAAAGGGTGAATTGCAAACTGATGTATCGACGTTAAAACGTTCTAAATATAAGAAAACAAGGACATGTGGTCATGGAAGTAAGTTGTAAACAAGACAATACAGAAAGCGTAGGAAAAGGAAATCGGTGAAAACAATTAATCCTCAGTCGACTAATTCACTCAATCTTGATTTTACAAACAAGAAGATAAAATAAGAGGAAAATTCGGGAGATAGTAAGTTATGACTTGTGTAATATTCCTTGTTATTTATTAAATGGGTATGGTATTCAGTATCAAAAGGACATAGCATACCAAAAATCAGAATGTATTTTCTTGAATAATGTGAAAACATCTGAAGATGTATATGACGACATTAGAATTCGAAGCTATGCAAATATGAAAAGAGCATACCGGCAATGGTATATGTCTCGAAGAGAAGTTAGAGAAAAGGCAGAACATTAATGGGAGAAGCGAATTTGGATGAAGAGAAGAGCGTAGACACAATTTCTTTATTAGAGATTTGCTGGTTAAAGCTAATATTCGAAAGTATAATTATCATCATAAATATGTTAACAGATTTAAATCTAGAAGCATTAATGATGTTTGAACAATGATATAATGTAATCAATATAAAGCAAATGATCAAACTTTAATGAATGTTAGTATAATAATTGATGAGGATAGGTACGTTGATGAAGTGATCTTTATGTTGTTTATGAGTTCTTGATGATTTTGTTTATTGTTATGGTTGATGTTACTTCTTTTCACATTAAAAATAGAAAATGCTAAAAAAGAAAAAAATAAGAAAAAGATGAATACTATATGGGAAAAATACAATATAAAAAAAACTCTCTTTTGTTAGTTTACAAAATTCGTTTTTTTTTGTACAAATTCGGGGGCATATATGTTATAGGCATATTACATGCTTGTACTACGAAGTTCTTAATTTAAGTTTGGGATTCAACTGAGATTTAATATGTATATGAATTTAATCAGTTAACAATGTAAATAGATAGAACACATTCTTGGCCAAAGGAGAGAAATTTGTTAACAAAAATATGAGATTGTTCAATGAATACTATTTGAAAGAGCTTCAGTTTTAATGATTTTCAGTGATAACTTTTAATATGAATATTGGAATAAAGATATGCTTAGCAGAGATGTTATATACCTGATGGATTTGGTACAATCTCAGGGTCTTGTTTTTTGTATTCTAAAAGCATTGTTGTTTAAAAGTTTAAATACTTATTACCTGCTTTTTGTATCAGCTCATTACTTTGAATGTACTGGGGTGTAACACTCCAGGTTAGTATTTTGAAAATATCGATCAAGCGTCGCCCCGCTTACGGCAGGAAAAGTCCTGAGCTATCTTAGGGGCATCTTGATCTTTACATATTCTATGTCAAAGTTGAATTAACGCTTTGGAATTCACGTTGCTGAAAGGCAACTGAGTTAAGAGTCTACGGGCAACTGCATACATATCTACGGTCATAAATAAAAGGAGAGAAAAGAAGTAACTAATTTCATTAAGAAGAATTATTTATATAACAATGTGCCCTTTTTATTTCTGATAAAATTCCATAGTTCGCTCGAGTTGGTATTGATATTATTTTTAGAATTAACTATAAAACTCTTATAGGCAATTTTAATGTCTTTCTTAATTTCCCTACGTAATCGAGCAAATTCTTGATAGAAAGGTACTGAGTTCATGGTTTTGACTCTGGGTTGCTTATGATAATATGCCTTGACCTTAAGTTTTCTAACAATATCTTTGGTGAACCAACACGGATATTTTGAAACAGTACTTATTTTACGGGGAACACATCTATCAAATATTTCATAGACAATATCATAGAATTTACTCACTAGGTCATTAGCATTCCGATACATTTGTAAGAATTCCCAATCGATAGCTTGTAGTTCCTGATTAAACATAAGAAAATTTGCCTTCCTAAAATTGTAATAATAAGTGTTACTTTTCTGTTTTACTTTCTTGACCCTTCTGTTAACTATGTCTATTATTATAGCTGGGTGATGGATATCTTCCGGTACCAGCGGTAACAATTCTCTAAAAACTTCAATATTTTCAAGATTTGACAGAACTAGATCTAGTGTGCGATTATTATTATTCAACATTGTTGAACGATCTCAAATCATAAAAGTTATAAAATTATATAAATTTCTACATTTCACAGATGTGCTTTGTTCAAAATCAAATTCGGTACCGGTTATCTCCGGCAGATTGAAATCACCAATGAGGAGAATAGGGCTATCTTGTGGACAAGTGGATTCAATGCATGCAAGTAGGTTATCATATAAATCTATATTTGAACCCGGTTCAAAATATACAACACAGATAAACATTGGTCTCCCCTTTACAGTTATTCTAACAATCAGACACAGCTATTCTATAAACAAAGATTGTATTTTCCAAGAGCCGAGAAAAGTACCCCACCCCATTTTGTCTTGCCAGTTTTATTAATATTCCGATCTTGTCTTAAAACAGTATACCTATTATCAAATAATTTACTGTCATAATGAGTTTCGTTAGTCCATGTTTCAGAAATTGTAATTATATCGTAATTATTTGATATTACACTACAGAAAAAGTCATTTGTTTTACCGCGCAAGGATCTAGCGTTCTGATTATAAATTCGCAAAGGTTTCGTTGTTTCACTAACACCACTAGTTATATTTGGAAAATGATTGCACACTTCACTGACTTCAGTTAAGGAAAATTTACCCTTTCCCCCTTCACATTCCTTTCTCTGTCAAAATTTGTTCTTTGGGGGCTGTGTCATGGTTGAACGGGTGGCTCGTCATTTGTCTCTTATCACTAGTGGTGGGGGTATCCTCACAGGTGGTTGAGAGAACATGCTTTTGAGCATGCAGTGTAACAACCTCTGTAGTTTTGTTTTGAACAATTTCTTAACTTTGCACTAATGTTTTTTCACTTTTTTGTAGCTCTTCAAGGGTGAAAGGTATATTATTTATGTATAGTTTGTTGTACTGAAGCATCACACGATCAACTTTTGTACAAGCGTCCTTCATATAGCTCAATAGTGGTTTTCTTTTTCACGCATATTCGCAGAGAAATCATCTGAAATAACAACACTCGTTCCTTTAGCACGATAAGCATTTTTAAGAATAGCATTTTTTTCTTGAAGGTAAAAAAATTTCACAATTATCGGTGCATTTGGTCCACGTCCGAGTCGATGCGCTCATTCAATATGTTCAGAGTTTAATTCTACATTTAGCTGTTTTGTGAGAAACTCTATTACTCGTTGTTCAGATCCATCCCAAGATTCAACTGCATTACGATTTCGAATATTACTAAAAATTAGGTTGTTACGCCGTGATTGGTTTCTTATTTGTTGTATGTATCTTATGCAGTAGAAGACATTGTCATTATTTTTATTAAAACCTACGCTAAAACTTGTGCAAACGTACCTTAACATAACTACTTTCAATTCTACGGCAAAATTAATCGTACATTTTGATAAACAAATTGTAACGGACATTCACAAGCACTTTTATTTTTTATATCTTCCGTATTTACTTACCAAGAAGAAGTGCTGGATCGAGAGGAGGGGCTGTTGTTAGATCCTTCTGACTCACGGGACAAACTGGCGATTCTTTGGGCAACATGGATTGGCTCTGGTTTCTCCTGGGTTTTGCTCGCCATTCTAGCTCGGCAAAGATCCTGCATTAGAAAAAAACAAGAAATTATTAGTTTCCCTGTACGTGATTACTTTTACAGATATGTAGGCTTCGAGTGAATCTATCATTTCTTACTTTCATCAATACAAAAATACAATCTGAAATTTAATGATTTTT
>JAGDQP010030208.1:0-22775 GCA_022664845.1 Lepisma saccharinum | reverse complement strand
GCTTGTCATGCTGACTACATTATCGTTTCCTTGTGGATTTCAATGCGGAAATCAAAATTTGCTAATTTGGCCAAGATGGCCGTATCCGGAATCTATATCACGTGATACGTTATCAATAGTTTATTTTGTATTGGAAGCTGCATCCACTACTGCTGCTAATAGTACTGCTAATACTACTACTACTACTACTACTACTACTACTACTACTATTATTATTATTATTATTACTAATGCTGCTGCTACTACCATTGTGACTACTGCTATTACTACTAATAATAATAATAGTGCTAAAACTACTATTATTATTATTACTACTACTACTACTAGTGCTAATGCTAGTACTATTACCACCACATGATGTATGGTCAGAACAACCACTGATAACAAATAGACACACAGAATGGAGATATAGAAAGAAACCCTTGGGTAACCTTTCACACGATTTTCCCATTCGAGAAGGAAAAATAGAAACTGCAATGTTATGAAGACACATGTGTCATTTTCCATTGAATATTGAAACATTAAATTGAATTATCAGACTTGGTTGTTCTCAAGACGGTTAAGCCCTGCCCGGCCCGTTTACAGCCCGGCCCGTTTGTGCCCGGCTCGAGATTCGGGCCGGGCCGGGTAGGGCCGGTCAAAGTATACAGATCCAGCCGGGCCGGGCCGTCTTCGGGCCTGGGTTTGCAGGGCTCTGGTCTGTACCTCGGTGCAGAAAGTTGGTTGTAGATGACCGAGTGAAACCTGATGAAGAAATATTGATCATGTAACGAGACCTGTGGTTTGTCAATTTGCAGTCGAATAAAATCAATAATCAGTCTGGCATAGAGTTTGTACTGTCTAAAAAAAAATATATACATCCAGCAGTTGGCAGTATTTAGTTGTGTTTGGTGGTAGTATCTTTAATTTAATGTCTTTGTTGGGAAAAAAGTTTGGCTATTAGTCTCTAGCAGGGTTGATATGTTTAAAACAAGTGTTTACAAATGTTTAAAACGAACGATCTTGTTTTTTAGTTTGTTTTAAACGTTTTGAACATCTTTTGCGAGAGAGGTCTTTGAGCATGTTTAAAATAACTAAAATATCGAACTTAGGAAAATAATGTATTTAATTTTCTTAGACTACACTACACCTATCCTCTACAAATTTTTATGCATGGAGCAAATTAGAAGAAGGGTGTTAGTTATGTATTCATCTTTATTACACCAAGTAGAGAACGAATTCCTGCACAAGAACTACCCTTTGTAACAAAACCAACAGGTTGTGAAGTCGAAAGTGAAGCATTTTTTATTACTTCTCTATTTTCACGAGTAATGAAGGTTGAACGCACTACATATTCTAAATCAAAATTCAAAAATTCCCAATCCGTGTGTTTTATCATCATCATTTGCATAATTATAAGTTATTTTTATTCTTCATCTATCATTTCTGATATGAATAGTTTGTGTAAAGAACACGATGTAAGGTAATTACATATCGAAGGTGTGAGGCAATTACAAAAGTATGTGTAGAGCACAAACAAAAAGCACTTCTTGATTGTTCACGCCGACACTGACTCATTAAGTCTGCGGGCGACCAGATAGAACATTACAGAATACTTCACGAAGGTCTTTTATGATCAAAAATCAGGAAATTACCAATTTCCTTCTCCCGAAGTTGAATATTTGGACGGATCGGAATGTCTAGCAGCTGAATCTATATGGAAAATAATGTATGTATGTATATGTTACGACCAAAGCACGAAATCGGTCAGTTTACAAATTGGCTGGACTCTTCGCACGTTGGCTAATTCGCATTCTGACCGGTCAGAACGCTAATAGGCCAGTGTTCGAAGAATCTCTCAAAGCACGTGATTGTGCACCGGAAGTCACATGGTTGTGGAATGCTATGCAGTGTTTTCAGTTGGCAAAAAATTACACGGAAAGCAGGAAATTTGTAACACTGGCGGGAATTTTTGTGTAAATTCGGTGGAAATTGGAAATTCTGGGAGTTGCAAATTTCTTTCACTTATTTTATTCCTGCTCGTTCTCTGCGTGCCTGTCTGTCTGTGTTTCATCCATCTCATCCGTGTGCTTTAGTTCCAACTCAATAGCGCATCGCGTTATACAACCTTTAAAAAAAAAATGAAAAGAAAAGAAAAGAAAGGATAAAGGATCCGAAGGACAAAACCAAAGATCGGGAGGGTTGTTTTTGAGCCATGGAAAGATATGTCACCTCCAATTAAACCAGAAGAATACAGTGATATTTGATTCAATGCTTAGTAGTTGTTCAGATCGGTCATATTTACCGTCATTCAACATACAATACAAGACAATGTAGTTTTCCATTTGAAAGGAAAATTGCAAGATTCACTCACGTCAGTGTAACAATAGCTAACGTTTTTTTCGAAGAAAATTCATTTCCATTTTTATTATATTTTGCGAGGAGAATTACTTTGGTAGTGAGAAGATGTAAAAAAGTCAGCCATATTTAGTTATCATTCAAAGCTGTTACAATAAGGGCCCAAAAATTACTACAATCTAATAACGGTAGAGAATTTGCAAATAGTGTAGTCAGAAATGCAGGGGCAAAAAATGTGCATGGAAAATCGCCCTACAATGAAAGTCCGGGATCTATTGTGAGAGAGAGAGAGCAAACCAAGATGTTTAGAATATACTTATTATTTGGATGCAGGCAAGTTATAGAATCTATTGGGCGGAAAGGCTACGGTTCATACAGTTCATGAAACATCGTTCGTTTCACCAAGGTATTCAAGAATCTCCTCACGAAACTATATTTGGCTGTAAAGCTAAAGTAAAACTCAGCTCTTCTCTTCTTTCTGCAGAAATAATACAGAGGCTTACAGCAGAAGACGACTTGGAGACGGCTGAAAATGAATGGAAAATGCATTACGTCCAGACTGAGAGTGATCTTTTACGAAAAGACACTGAGAACGAATGTAGCGAAAGTAATTCGTATCACGACAAAAGAGTGAAAACAAAAAGGGCGAAAGAAAAAGAGCGAAAAAGCGACTACAAATAGAGCGACTAACACAAAGACCGACTTACAAAATGAGCGACCAACTAAAAGAGCGAATGACAAGAGAGCGACTACCGAAAGGGTGAATGACAAAAGAGCGAATGTCAACAAGGGTGAATGCCAAAAAGGGCGAATGACAAAAGGAGCGAATGAAAAAGAGAGAATGACAAAAACAGCGACTACCGAAAGGGCGAATGCCAAAGGAGCGAATGACCTTTTCATGCGTTCTGTCTCGGGCCTTTCTGTTCTCGCCCTTTGGTCCGGGCCCTTCTGACGCGATACCGACTCCACAAGCTTATAACAATTAAAATAGGTGCACATACATTGCATGATATACTCTATTATTATTAACTATTAATACTGAGTTGAATAACACACAGATATAATTTTATAACTATAATCTCCATCATAAAATTAAAGATTCTCAAATTTTAATATTAGGCTTTTATCTTCAGATCTGAAAGCTCCCAGTTCTTCGTTAGGAACCCCCTTTCCTTTGTTCTGTTTCACAAAGAAATACATCTTTTAGCACAGGGCAGCACGAGAAGATACATTTAAAATTTCAAACGACTACCATTTTGAAAGTTTTAGTTCGATCATGCTGTTTTTCACACACAACTAAGTTATTGTAAATACCTATTTTTGTACCAAGTTTTGTTCCGATTGGTTTATAATTGAGGATTTTTTTAAAAGTTCAATTGATCACCATTTTGAAACTTTTCTTCCGATCATGAACCCATTCAAGATATTTAAATAACCAATTTTTGTGCCAAGTTTGGTTTCAATCCGTTAAAAATTACGGCAGTTCTCTCTCTCTCTCGCGCGCGCGCGAGGATAGCTTTCGTGTCAAGTAGTGAAGATCGGAGAAATTATATAGAAAATGAAACACAAGATTGCTACACTTATAAATACCTCTACCTAAATCCAAAAGGATAAATTGAAATTCAATAAATACAAGAATGAACTACATTTATATACGATTTATATTTTCACCACCGTGAAGTACAGATTTATTTTACTTAACATTTGCTGAAAAGATCATTACTAGAGCCCGGAAGTTTGGCAAAATGCCTTTTTCGTTTTCATTGTGAATTATCAGCATATAAATAATAGGTAACCTTTTTACTCATCATGGGAGCGTTTAAAGAGGTTTTTCATTTTGCCTTTTTTGACTATTTTACCGTATGTTGCCTAATTCTAAACATAATGCCTTTTTCTGACTTTTCATGTATTTTTGGCATTAAACACAAACAAAAATATAGCAACGCTGCCTTTGTCGCCAATTCAGAGGGGAGAAGATTGTGACTAGGGGTGATTCTTTAAGTATTTAGGCTGACTTCTTGTATCGCCTCCCATTTACTGTCTTTCTTCACTGCTTCAATATTTTCTGAATCTCTGGGACAATTCATGGCATTAAGATCTGTCACTGGCTGATGACCTGGCAACCCACACATACTACGCTACGTTGCCATAAGCAATAATAAAACTTGAGGAGAAAGACGAGAAACTGATGACAACGGTGGATATTGTGTCAGAAACAATAAACAAAATGTTGAAAATGTTAGAACAAATGTAAGTCTGTAATGAGTGTAAATAAGGATCTAGAGTAAATTAAAAACATATGCAGTGTACTTAAAAGTGAAAATTAAATTGTCGTTGATATGAACCCGTGAGTAATACTCTCTTTTATGTATGCTCCTCTTTCTTCTGTGGGCATTAAAAGATCACATTCAAAAGTAAAAACAGTTCTCAGAGATAGAAGACTTAATATGTGTTGAAAACTTGAATAAATTACTTGGGTAGGTGTGCAACCAACAAAGAACACTGTGATGTGATGTAGAATATGTTTAATATAAGATATTGAAAGAAATTAGTTTAAATCATATTTAAGTATATATATATGTATATATAATGCCTTTCTAAGTGCCTATCTCAGCAATAATGAATTACTTTTTGCCTGCCTATTTCAAGTAAAATAAATGCCTAAACTTCTGAGCTTTAATCATTACATATATCAAAGTTACTACTATTTCGAACTAGTTGTTTTCAAGAATGTAATACACAAAAAAATAAAGTGATAAAACTGAAATTCTCTAAAGTGATATCGCTACATATGGTATCGCAACAAAACCAAATCGATAATTTCTATCATTCAGATATTCTGACCTCTTTGAAGTAATTATAACCATCAAAGTATTCCTAATTGGTAATAATTTTGAGAAGCCAGTTAACATATCCTGTTTTTTTCAAGCACACAATTTCACCATTAAATAACAAACAATTACTAACAATTTTAGATCAGAGAACATTCATACAAATAGATAGTTAGGGTCCCTCGTTATAATAGTGAGGTGGCAACACTAGACGCGAACGTAGTTAACCGCAGTTAACAAGACTACAAAATCGTTCGATTGTAGAGAAAAATCGTGGCTATCTGCCGGTAACTGCACATTATCATTTTAACCTGAACTTAATAAAACATATTTCTAGATAACAAAATGCTAATTATTATCCAATATGATGTTTTAGGCGAACGAATGAGTTTAAACCAAACTAATATATATATAGTTTCCAATTTATAGCCGAAATAAAGGTCAAATCAAAAGTGCAGCAGCGCTCTTTCACGCTAACGTTAACCGTCTCTACACTTTTAAACAATGCGTTAAACTAGCAACAAACAAGAAAACATGAGTTATTAAGTAAAAAATACAGTATTTAATAAAGAATTAAATTGGCTGTGCACTGTTATGTAATCTAAATGGACTTTCCTGTTGACTTTGGTACTATTCTATGACAACCCTACTACTAGTGCAACTCTAATATAAGAAACTTCGTATTCATTAAATATGCCTATTGCCTAAAATACAGACGTTAGGGACATCAGAAAGCTAGTACATTCTCCATTGTTTAATTTTAATAAAATGAAGCATGATTAAATAATTGGACAGCGTTATGCATTACTAGACCAAGCGCAATTTCTTAAAATTTTTCTACATGGCATATTCGTTTGGGAAATATAAACTATTTTTTAAGAAATCACTATCAATGTATTGGCAACTGTTGCCAGGAAATATTCCTAAAGGTTAAGTAAGTGCTCATAAACTGTAGACTGAATTAACTCAAAACGAATTTTTGGCGCTTGGTCTAGTGATGTATAACGCTGTACATTGTACAATTATGTAAGCAAAATATCTAAATTACGCAACTATGGATATTCGAGCTCAAATTGAAAATTAACAATAAAAATATTCTAACTATTGATTATTGGCCGGCGTTAAATTAAATTACATTTAAGTTTTAGTATTATTGGAAGCTTCCTTACATTTTATTGGGCTTTCAAGTATATTCATTCGTGATACCTAACCCTTGTACTCGTTACCGAGCATACTTTGATAAAGTCAAAACTATTCATTGTAGTTATATTAGAAATGGGTGACTTTACCATGTCATGTTAGAAAAAGCGTAATTGTTGTAGTAGTTATCCTACACCAACCGAGGACTCTTATCTATTGAGATACCTGCCGGCTGATGTGAACAGCTGATGAAACCAACTCTTGAGAAATAAAGCATTTTCTACAGGTAAGTAGCAGTGCGCTTAAAATAAAATCAGTCGCATGTGGCAATGAATTTAACCAATATAATTTAATTAAAGTGTATAAAGGATCGTGCGAAAACAAATTACAGTTTTTGATTTCCTACTGAATTGATCAACTCACCATATGACCAAAATATGTCTTTTACCATTCGCCCTTTCAGTAGTCGTTCTTTTGGCATTCGCCCTTTTGGTAGTCTCTGTTTTTGTTATTCGCTCTTTTTGCTATTCTCTCTTTTTGTCATTCACTATTTCGGCATTCGCCCTTTCGGTAGTCGGTCTTTGTGTTAGTCGCCCTATTTGTAGTCGCTTTTCTGGAGTCGCTCTTTTGTCGTTCGCATTTTTTACATTCGGTCTTTTGTCGTGGAACCAAAAATGTATCATAAGTTGATGTAAGTGTAAACGAGCGGATAGGTTACGTAACTCGAAATGTCATAATAGCTCAGATTATACAAATAACACTGTTCATCTATTGCAAGTGATTTTTTTAAAGTCATAATTACATGTCATACAAAATTATGAACATATGTGTAGCAATTATAAACATTTTAACAAATCGAACTGCAGAAACAAGTAATAGCTGTTTGTAGTGTTAGCACGATCATTTGTTTACCTCGATCTATATGTTTGGTTTCACTTTGAGAAGGTGTTAATCATTACATGTTTTATCCATTTTGTATGTATAGTAAACAGTTTCGTATGTAGTATTATGTTAATTTATAATGATAAATTGTAATTACAACAATTATATCGGTACATTAAAGTTATTTTAAGACGCCAATATGAGCACACTACCATCGACTTTTGATATTCGCCTCGATGAACAGAAGGAAGGTAAAGAAAAAGTAAAAATCAACAGCTCACTGTTTTCTAGTCTCTTCATTCACATGCAAACTAAAGTAGAATCAAAATCTCAAGGGTAGTTTCTTTACTTCGGCATTTTACTGTCATTATTTTGACCAAATCCATACGACCAGAGATAGAAATGGCCGGCCAAAACCCAAAGCAGCGTTACAATTACAATATTCAATATTTTGACCGTACATTTCGCGAACTGGTTATATTTCGGGCATTGGTCGTAACATGTATATTAAAATAATATACAGTGCGTTGCAAAACATCAACAAAAATACCTAACGAGATTCCTGACATCAAAATAAGGAAGAAAAAAATGAACCACCGAGTGTGTACAAATGCTTTGTTTCGGCGCTATAGGCTACCGAAAGCATGGGAAAATGAACTCCAGATATTGTCAGTATCATTAAGAGTAAAACTGAGGCAGCATGGAACCCTCAAAGAATTCAAACCTGTTCTATCCAAAAACGCATTCCAAAATTGTGCAGTGGATTACCCGAAGGAAGTAAGGGGTTTGCAAACATTCTTTGTAATAAATGTGGGCCGAAATAAACACGAATAAGACGACTTTCCGAGTACAGATGATAAACATAATCACTACCATCTAATTGAGCAATGACAGTCTCTTTTACTGATAACAAATATACGTTTGTTGAAGTGTATGTAATATACTCCTGCTTGTTATACAACCACTAGGGTTGCCACCTGTCCCGTATTTTAGGTAAAAATTACGCGTCCCGTATTATGAGAAGTAAATTCACACGCAGATTTTAAACTTATCAATAGTGTAAACAAATAAACTGTGATGTGCTCTTTTACAACTGTTTACTATGCAGACTGGCGAGCAGCCATGACGGCGTGTAATACTCGTGCCATCTGTTTGGTCTTTGTTCATAACAGATATTTATGGCAACTGATTAGAAAATTGAAATATTTATTTTCCTCTCGCCAGTGATTTTGGAGTGAGTGGGAGATTTAAAATTGTGCAGGTAGTCATAATCTTTGAACATCGTTTCCGCACAACGTGGAGTCAGATACAAAACTTTCATTGAAGCAAAGTCTATTTCTAACTCCAGTTACAATCGAAGAGTTATACACCCATATTCAGAAGCTGTCTAATACTAAATCTGCACGTCTGGATGACATTCCTTCTATTCTTATTAAAAGGTGTATACACTTAATTGCAGACCAGATTTGCAATCTTATAAATAGCCCTTTTGAGTCATGGGGTTTTCGCAAGCAGGCTAACTGCTAAGGTTCATTCTTTTCAAAAATATTTGAATACGCGATGTTGGCAAGTTTAAATAACTTTCTATTTACACACAAGTTCATAACCATTTGCCAACATGGTTCTCAGAAGATAAATCTAACGGTACAGTACTATGCGATTTTATTAAAAAATTGTTTCTGATACCCTAAATAAAACTCATCATGTGATATGTGTGTTTATAGATATTTCGAAGGCATTTGACAACGTGCATCTTTTAACTTTATCAACGAAACTATATCAGCATGGTGTCAGGGGTGTGTCAAGTGATTGGTTTCTATCGTATTTGACTGAGCAATAGAAAGCAGGTAGCATATATATCTAAGACTGTTGATGAGAGAAGCATGGGATTCAATTCCTCAGTAACTGTATTAACAAAGGTGTTCCTGAAAGCTCTGTTTTAGAACCTATATTATTTCTTTTATATATCAATAATTTGTCTTAGTTCACAGATTCGGAAAATGTGATTTTGTACGCTGATTTCAATTTGAATTTTTAATTTCTAAGACTTTTAGATAACTTTGGATCAGACTAGATGGTGATGGAATGATTGGTCAAATGAAGAATGTGGGATGAAAAGGGAGAATCCCGAGAAAACCCACGCACACGGTGTTTGTCCACCACAAAATCCACATACACAAGCAAGGTTTGAACTGACGACCTTAAGCCAAGTGCCAGAGGTGAGCGCTCTAACCGTTGAGCCACCGCGTATTTTAGTAACTGCTTCATCATAGATAGATTACAAGGTACATTCTCTTGACAAACTCTGCACTCATTATATTACTTAAAATTTATGCTCTTATTAGCTTTGGAATAATATTTTGGGATGCCTCACATTTAGTGTAAATTATTTTCGTATACAAAAGAAGATAGTAAGAATTATTTTTAACATGAGCCCAGGCCATCATGTAAAGATGTGTATAAATCTAAAAAAATCTAATAGCTCCATGCCTAGGTCTATATATTTATAAGAGTGTAATATTTACAAAGAAAATTAGTCAGTTATTAACTTGTACGACAGATATTCAAAATTATTATCATACAAGGCAAAATAGAAACATTTTCCCAAAAAGACAAAATTTCGCAACTACTCATTTTAGTGTTTACTCTTCGTGTACCAGATTGTATTATACAATGACCTACCAAAATACCTTAAGAGCATTGATATTATTAATAAATTTAAATATGATTTATCAGAGTGTTGGTAAATAAGGGTTATTATGCTGTCAACGATTATTTGAATGATGACTCATTTTGTAATAATTTATAGTGACATTAATTGTACACTTTTTAAAATTATTATATCACGTCTCATGTATAGAGACACTGATGAGTCTTATGGATCACAGATCACGACCTGTATGTACTACACAGGCGAATAAACTTCTATTCTATCCTATGGTAGTAGAGGGACAAACTAGCTACTTTCATTTTAGATTTTTCAGATTTGTCCCGTATTTTTTGCTGAGTGTCCCGTAATTAACTCATCAAAAGGTGGCAACCCTAACAACCACGCATCTTATTTTGAAAATCATTCCGCAAAGAAAATCTGTTTGAGATATCGAGGCCGCGAACGAATTATTGTTACTTGCTTGAAGGTAGTTCTTTACGCTTATTTCGACCAACCTTTACTTCAGAGAATTTCTAGAAATCCACAATTTTCTTTGGTGAAACCCTTGCGCATCTATTCCACAATTTTGGAATATGCATTTTTGGATACAGCAGATTCGAAGTCTTTGAGGGACCATCCCACCTGAGTTCTACTGTTAATGGTTGCCAATATCAAGCTTTGCAGTTCATTTTACCACACTTGCGGCAAAACGAAACATTTGTGCACATTTATGAGCTATATATATAAATATATATATTACTTATTTTCATATTTTTAGAAGTTCGTATTAAAGCATGAATATTAATACAATTTTGGCATGTTGTTCATCGTATAATAACATAGGTTAGCCCAAGTGTTAACCCATCCAGGAGAACTACATTTCCGGATATATGAGCTACTACTACAGTGAAATGATGGGGTGCAGTTTAGATACTCCCCCATGATCATCATTTGACCACTACTGCAGTAACAGGCCTCTCTCGCTCAAATGTTCCCCGTGGATTGTTTGTAAAAAAACTTTTTATGTGCGCTTTGTTTATTTTGCCACTTTTACTCGCTTCAACAATGTTCACTGAGTTAATTGGCTTCAGCCCACTCATGTCCGCCGTTGCACTGACCTACCGGACACCGCACAGGTCTAGCTCGTACTGTCAGCTGTCTGTTTAGCTTTGCAGCAGTGAAGCTAGTACGTTGACTTTCAGATGGCGCTAGCGGACGCACACGTAGTTTTACAGATGAAGTTTTGAAGGAGTTGGAACAGGCACATCGATCTGTTTTAAACAGTTTCCAAGTCATTTTTAGACGTTCGAGCTGGGGTACGTCCCTTGTAAGAATTGCAGTGGAGAAAAGCTACTATTTAACAAAAACGAAATTTGTTATGCGCTTTCAACTAATTATTAAATATATATATATATTAATTGTAGAAATTCGAATTACATATTTTTAGATTATGCTTGCTGCCCTGATCATTTCCAAATAGATTTTTGACCTCATGTCTCTTCTTGGCCATTGTGGCAGGTAATTTTTCCTTTTCGCGTGAACAACATGGCAGGACGCCAGCAATAATGAGCCTGCGTGGAACAATGGAAACACAAAAATCTATTGGAATGGGCGTAACTCATAGTTCTGTTATCTCCCATGCAACTATTTATATTTAATATTTCTTATCAGGTTACTCCGTACTTGTTCAAAGTCTTCTTTAATTCGTAGGTATTGAATTTCCCGCCGCGTTTTCCTGATTGGGTAAGTTTTATGTTTAGATCTTCCACTCTGTTGCCCCACCCCCTTTCCAACTTGGAAGATCTATAACCATTCCTATATTTCAAAGCCTCGCTAATGCATCTTACTGATTTTTTGTGAATTATGTTGTGATTTTGCAGTTTCTTGATGTGCGTATGGATTTTCTTGAAGTGTTCAATTAATAGTAGGAAGTTTCAAAGATATAAAAAAAACACCTAACTTATCCAAAACCTAAAAAAAAAAATGTATAACAATATCAATTTCACTACTGTATTAACGAAAATAAATACTCACAAATATAATTATCGTACTTGGCCACCATCTTGAATTCACGTGACACTAATTAGCGTCTATCTTCCTGTACAAAATAGATAAATAAATAAATGGAGTTAGTTTTCCGTGTTTACCAAATATTATGATTTTCAGATCATTCTTTACAAAATTATACTGTTTCAAAAGTGTTTCGTTAATTCTGCCTCACACCTATATATTTATTATCAAGATGATTTTAGACTGACAGGAAGTCAATTTTAGAAGGTAGCAATTTAAAAAAAAAACAAAAAAAAAACAGTATTCATAGAAGAATAATAAGGATTGCAATACATGAAGGAGACAGGATGTTTGTATTGCCAAGAAGAGCAAATTAATACAAATATCTTGATTTTAGTCCAATAATTATCATACTTCAGTATTCTATATGAAGAAAAAATAATATCTGAAAGTATCCTCTCTTCATTTTTTGCGAGATGTTAGCTCAAAGAATCCTTAAAGATATCTGCCTACATCTGCATATTGCACTTTAGAGTTGCAAGTGTACTCCAACAACAAACTTGAAAAATCATTTTGTGCTGTAAAAAAGGATTAAAATATTTTGTACGATTAGCGCAAACTTAAAAACAACCAATCAATCTTGAAGTCTTCAATTTCCGTATGTTACACTTCTTGTAAAGTAGAAATAATAAAGCAACCCATGGGATTACCTAGTATGTGTTAGGTAAGAATATTGATATTACCCGTGTGTGCAATCTTGCTTTGCATGATGTAGTCTCAAGTTCCTTGACAAACTAACCGTCGATCATGTACTTTATTTTCTTTTCTAATACAAATGTAAGTTTTAACTGTCTTTGTATTTAATTTTCCTTCTTTATGAATGATAATGAATTGGAAAGATTCAGCGAATCGAAAATTCGAAAGTTTTAACAAAGCGAACTGTTTGACGGACGTTAGCTTCGGTACATGGCTGTTTGGTTTCACGTCGGAGAGAACCACGATGAGACCGTTGTAATAAGACAGTTGCCAAACAAATAATGTAAAGGGATATTTGGTACGATTTTACGAGAGGAAAAGCATTGGGTTTATCAATGTAAATGTAAATGTATTCACCTTTGAACAATTTTACAATTGAAATCTGTTTCGTCCAGTTAATATACATAAAAAAATATGAATACATATACAACGGTACATATTTTCATGATATTTATCAAACATTATCACACATTGTTCCCTTCTAGAATTCAGTATTTTCCAATTCACGTGTTTCAAATTCCTCTACCGTATAAAAGACCTTGCTTCTAAGTTAAGTGCTTAATACTGAGAAGAAAAGTATTATTGTTGTGTGAGCAGTCTTTAGTAATTTATTGAATAAACGCATACCTTCATATATGTGGCTATGTTGCGTTTTAGCTAATCTTAGCCCAGATAATTATCGTGTAATTATTTCTGATATTATGTGTTTGAACATCAGATCTCTGGTTACACTTACAATAATTTTCTTTGACTTACATAACAACTATGTACATTCTAAAACTTTCTCAACACGATTCATTTGGTTTTAAATTATCAATACCCCTAATGTCTTTTTTCTGCCACTTAAAGACAGTTTTTGTATGATTTATAGAGGTCATTATTACGAAACCACTTTGTTTCCCTTTCATTTATTTATTTATTCTGTAAATAATTCAGTATCATTACTAGTGGTAAATAGTGTCGTATCATCCGCATAAAGAATCGTTTTATATGGTAAATAGCTTGGCAGGTCATTTATATATAACACAAACAGCAGCGGTCCTAAGACAGATCCTTGTGGAACCCCTTGTAGAGCATTTAACATATTTGATTTCACTTGTACTATTTGTTGTCGGCCATGAAGGTATGACGATACTAGATTACGTTCTAAATCAGTAACGCCATAAGATTTCAATTTATTATTAATGATACTATGAGACACAGTATCAAATGGTTTGCTGAGATCCAACATAGTGGCACTAGCTGTTGATTAATTTTCCATACTGTCATACATTGAGGATATTAAATTTTCGACAGCCTTAATAATAGATAAGCTAGGCCTGAACCCATATTGTGCGTCAGATAATAAATTGTTAAGTTAAAGTGGGCGTAAATCTGCTTATGGATGCAATATTCTATTACTTTAGATATTATCGATACTAGTGAGATGGCCCTATAGTTATTTGGTAGTAACACCTTTTATAAAGATCGGTACTGTAATAAAAACTTTCAAACACGTAGGATAAATGCCCTCTATCATCACACGATTTATTTAAATGGCAAGTAGGTATGTAATTACATCACTAATCCTTTGACAAAGTTCGATAGGCCATAATAATCCTCTGCATGTGAGTTGCTTAACTTATTAATAGCTTGATATACAGCATATGAGGAAGTGGGAGTCTAATTTTTAACATCCCGAGATGACCCTACTCACTAACTACCTGATATGATCCTAGGAGAAATATACGCAATACACCTTCAATCCGCCACGGCTTCTGGGTGTGGGATAACCAACGTGGAGCTGAAAGGCAATTATTTATTAATAGTAGAGAGAAAATATGATATACAAGTAAGAATAGATAAGGTTTTTGGTAAAATGACTCCTACCTGCCTATTGAAGACGAGCCAGAGTCAAGCAATGGTAAAAGACCCCTATGAGAGCCAGGAACGAAGCATCTATCTGCCTTTTGAAGACGAGCTGATGCCCCTTAGGAAATAGGTTGAGCAGCCCCTACCTGCTTGTTGAAGACGAGCCAGGGCCGAGATTAGGTTAAGGACTCCTACCTGCCTATTGAAGACGACCCGGAGCCAAGATACAGCATCTACCTGCCTGTTAAAGACGAGCCGATGCTGCGGGTTGGTTGAGTAGCCCCTACCGGCCTGTTAAAGACGAACCAGAGCCAAGTTTTGATTTTAGAATAGTGTCTACCTGCCTGTTGAAGACGAGCCTACACCAGGATTAACGATGGACAACCCCTGCCTGTCATAAAGACAAGCAAGCTATGGGTGTTGGAGTAGTGTCTACCTGCCTTTGAAGATGAGCCGACACCGGTAATAGATTTTGGAAAATATCGTTTACCTGTCTGTTGAAGACGAGCCAACGCTAAGGAATATAGGTTTGTAGGATAAGGTTCAAAGCAATAGATGATAAAGCAGAACCAAAAGGTAGGATCAATGAAGAATGCTTAGAGAATTCAAGATAAAATTGGTTGATTAGTGGACAATGTCCAAGAAGCAAACACCAAGCAAGAGAGCTTGATGTGGTTCAGCCCATAGGCCGAGAGAATCTGATTTAGATTCAGAACAGAACAGAAAACAGAAACACTAAGATAGTCGGGCCCCTCCAAGGTACGCCCCAGTGTGTGGATCACCACCATGATACCGTGATCCTCCGCATGCTATTAAGTAGGAACTACGTTAAAGCATAGGTATGAGGTAATACTAGAGGTTTCTATCTACTCAAGACATTTACCACTACATCGGAGATAGAGAAAGAAGGTGAAAAAAGAAGATAGGAAAGCGCGAAAAAGATTTATCTTTGATAGAGGGGAAAAAAGCCGGTGATGCCGGTAAAAAAAACCCTTGAGTCGGTAATATTAACACCTTGATCCCAGATTGTTAGTACAGCAGATAAAAAACTCCACAAATCGGGAAGGGTGGAGGAAACCTGCTGTCGGAGACTGTTGGTAGGTATGATTTGGTATAGGGTTCTAAGACTACAATTTTGGTATAAGGTACTACTCACTACGAGGTATGATAGTTAGTAAGGTCGGATTTACATGCTTACGCGCCCGTTGCCGCGTCGCCTGGAATAAAATAACATGTAATTAATAAATCTAATATTGTACAGTAATCGAAGTCAATTCTGCGGTCGTCTTATATACTCTTGAGTATGTCACGTGGTACACCTTGCTTCGGAAGTTTTCGATAATAGTCACGTCATAATCCCGAAGTTACTACATTACATCAAGTACTTTTTTTTTTTTTTTTTTTTTTACATATACATATACTTTTACATTCAGAATTTTGATTCGCCAATTTCTGCTTTCTGTATAATAAATCATACTCCAATTTGTGCTCAATTAAGTCTATATACAATGAATGTAAATACGCCATTTAATGCTTACAAAGTGCTCAGATATGAAAATTGTTATTTTAACCTTTTTTTATGAACATTTAATCTATTGTTGGGATAATAATTTAGAAATGAATTTATACAGTTCAAAAGCTCCAGGGGGCGACATAGTGGCGAAAATATTAAACAGAATTTATTTAATATTTTATAAGTCCCGTTACAAGTTGAACTTTTTACCTGATACTTGATTATTTTCTTTCGATTTGTTACTTTGGGGTATGACTTGACTGTTACTTTTTGCTTGTGTTTTTAATCCAGTGAAGTAAACATTAAATTCATTAGGTGATATTGGGATTTCTAAGTCATACTTTTCCCTATTAGTTGCATTTCGTATAAGATTCCAAGCGACCTTAATCTGACTTTTAGAATTGATGATAAAGCTGTCATTAGCAGTACATTTTGGTAACGTGATTTCTGTTCTATAAATCATCTTAATTTTATTATATGTATCCTTTCTAACCAACCCAGTACAGTATTGATTGTGATAAACTAAAAGTTGTATTCTAAGTCTGTTTAGGTGGGGATATAGCATTTACTTAAACTGGATTTCTGTTCATTTTTTGTCGTAATTTTTATATCTTTTTTTTTTTGTGGGGGGGGGGACAAATTTCATTGCAGTAACTTACTATGATACTTAAAAAGGTGTCAAATAAATTCTCAACGTTTATACATGTTGCACCATATTTACTTAAAGATAGATTCCCAGCTGTACATACTTAATTTGGTTCTTAATGAAGATACATAACTTTCAGTTATTGTTGTAATTGACTTACGCATTTCTGGCACTTTGTTTGGTTGAGAATATGTGGGTAATTTAAGAAACAGTGCACCATGATCAGATATACAAAGTTTTAAGATGTCTACACTAATCAAGGCTTTAGGTACATTCGTTATGACATTATCTAGGCATGCATGTTTCCTGGTAAGTTTGCCGTTTCTACAATACATATTATATGACCTCAGTGTATCTACTAAGTTATTTACCCTATTTTTCTTTTCTCTAATATCCATGTTTGTATCACCACAGATCAATATAGTGTGATTTTTATACTTCATTAACAAGGTTTTTCAAGCCTTCTAATAATTAAATCTTTCTCAGCTTAGTGAATTTTATAAATAGAACTCACTATGGTTCTACTAGAAGGAATATGGAAAACAGCTGCTTCAAAAATTGTCTCAAACAGAGATTACTATTTATGATTGAGTGCCTGCATATTTAAACTATCCTTTATATACTTAGATACGCCTCCATGATTTAAATTTGTTCTACAATAGCTCCCTACTAAATTATACCCATCCGGTACATACAATTTTAATTCTCGTTCTTGAAGCCAGTGTTCATTTATGTAGACAACGCTACATTTTAAAAAAAATCTAACCGTACCTGTAATTCACCTGCTTTATTTCTAATTGATTGTACATTAACGTGTAAAAAGGTGAGTGAGTCCTTGTTACAATCCGAATGTGTATTAGCACGAGTAGATTCATCAGAAATAGATTCAGCTTCTGTGGGATTTGGTGTTACATTTTGTGGCATTTTGGTCTTGTCGGTTGGTATTAAACATTTTTATCTGTTGGCATTTTTGTTGGCATCCGCTTGATGTGGGTGGATGTTCTTGTTCGAGTTTCTGAAGTAACAATTTTCTTGCGATGGGTACAGGATGGTGTTTGAGCGTTAGTAGTTGGTGATTGATCCTGAATTACAGTCGGAGATAAGGATGAAGTTATATGGGAAAATGCGTGGGCAAAAGAAGGGGAGAGTTGGTTTGAATGAGTTAGTTGATCCCATTTTTAAATGTAAAGAGAGGAAGAATGGAAAAGAATACGAATGATGTGCGTAGTCTATTGTGTGTTTGGGATTTAGTTTTATCCCTACAATCACACCGTGGGGTCACCGGCGACCCCACTCCATATAAAATGCGTTCTGTGCTTGCGTCGTTGTGAGAGTGAAACACGATACTTCGTCTAGCTTCAGTTCAGAGCATGCTGTTGAAAGTGCATGTTGCATTGTTGTACTAGTGCGGCAATTTCTGTGTTTTTTGAGTGCTGGGGTCGTATATGACCCCACGTTGTGATTAACGAAACATTGTTTCTTTTGAACAGCCATATTACAAACTATATTGTAGTGAGCAAATGTCTTTAGAGATGGCGAAATCAAGAAGGTATTCGAGTCAGGAAGACATTGCACGTATTTTAGATGAATCAGATGAGGATCTGTCCGATGTTGATGAACTGGCAAGTGAAACTGAGGATAATGAGGAACATGATGAAGAAGAAGAGGATGAATTTGAAACTGATGCTGATAATGATGATGGTGCAGACTTGTTACAACGAAAAGTGATGTTTGGGAAGAATGGCAGTAAGTGGTACACTAAACCGTTCCATCAAAAATCTACTAGAACCTTGAAGAAAAACATCGTTATTCATCTCCAAGGGCCTAAGAGGGAAGCACAACATAAAACAAGTGCAAAGGACGTTTTTTTTTTCAGATGACATTTTGAACAAAATTGTGATTTCAACAAATGAGAAAATAGAAAGACAAAAGTGTTTCTTCAAATGAGATCAGCGTTACCTGTCACCCACTTACAAAATTGAGTTGTGCATTTTATTTGGTTTGCTTTATCTAACTGGTGTTCTCAAAAGGTCTTACCTGACCATAGGTGATATGTGGTCTGAAGCATTAGAACAGCTTCGTTATCTTCAGGTGCAATTCAGGATCTAGTTCAACAAAGAAGAGCGTTTTGATTTCCTGAAGACCCTTGCTTTTGGACTCTGTGAAGAAGACATAAGAAGGAGGGTAAATAACGAGAGACTGCCAAAACAGCCAAGCAACAACATTCCTCACGTTCTCGGCATCGAAGAGGAACCAGTAAAAATTGTGATACCAGTTGGACGACCAGGTAGAAATTTTTACTATTCTACGGTACAAATAGGTATGCATTTAGCTTTCTGTAGCCGGAAGAAAGACAGAAAAGTAGTAGCAGTGTGTTATTGTGTAAGACCAGTGTTTGTGCTGAACACCGTCATAACATTTGTGAGAATTGCAAAACGTAAGCAATGAAAACTTCGCTTCATTTCTGTCCATGTGAAACAATATAAAAGTTGAAACAAGCAATTAAAACAATTAAAATTGTTACAATGTAAAACTTATCTACTCTACACTATCTTGTATAATCAATAAAGAAACGAATTTTACCAACAAATATAAAATGTATAAGATGATAGCCTAATAAAACTACTCTCCAGACTGGGGTTGTATATGACCCCACGTTGTGATACATGTCCTAATAAAAACACGTTGTGATTGTAGGGTTATGGTTATTGTTTGTGATGCGCAGCTAGTTCGACTAAGCCGATAGGGTTCTGTTCTCTCACATCCTAAGTTAATTACACTTTGCCCACATTCACCTCTGGGAACGTCAGTAATATTTGTGTTCGTCCTAATGATAGAGTTCTGTTCGTCATTATTTTGTCCCTCTTAAGACAGATTGTTTACTGTGAACTATCTGATATTTTATTACATTATTATTTTTACTTTAGATTAGATCGTAAAGATTGAAAGTATTTCCTTAAGAATAATAATGGCGCCGAGGTCAGTCGCCCAGAAATAGAATATCAAAATAATAATAAATAGGTTTCTACTTAACATAGAAAGAACATCGTAAGATTCAAGTATTCAGAATTGTTTAAGGTTTCGTTTATTTACTTATGTAGTATCTAATCTGTTTTCTGTTAACAGCTGACATGAAAGCTCAATGTTCAAACTATCTTTTCTTACATAAGACACATTTTATAATACATGTTCTATGGCATTTGATTCTTACCATGTTTGTAACAAATTACTACAGTACTAATAAATAAATAAATCACAGCCATATTGAATCCACTAGTGGATGAGGCCTCTCTCCGAAGGGAGGAGTTGGTCTACTGCTCCCACGCTGACCAGATGGGTTGGGAGAGGAGAAACGAAGCTCTCACTGTGATCGCCACTGTCTTATTCACAGCAGCTTCCCAATTGTCCTCACGGTGTTGAGTCAACACCGAAATTTTTGAACCCTCACCGGGAATCGAACCCGGGACCGCTCGCACTGAAGTCGAGTGCGCTACCGACTAGGTTACGCAGGAGCTCTCATTACTAATATTCTCTATAATAAACAATAATAATAATATGACTAACAATATAAACATTGACTATTAATTTACTTTTATGTCTGAATTAGATACAGAATCTAATCTACCTATTATTTTCCAGGTATTCCTTTATACTGTACAAAGTCTGCTCTACTAAATATATTCTTAACTTTTTTCTGAATTTTTTGAAGTCCTCTTTACCTTTTATTTCGTTTGGGAGTTTATTGTATATATTGTTACCCATATATCTGGGACCATCCTGTACAGTGCTTAGTCTGGTGAAGTATGATTCTTTGTATTTTTTTATTGTATTGTAAGCATGGTGTTTTGGACTATCTTCATTCTTTTTTAATATGACTTGCTATTTCGTAAATATATATTGGTATCAAACGTGATTCGAATAATAAACAATTGTTTTGTAATGTAAGTTCTTTACGCCTAAAATATGCTAACCCTTCTCTATTCTGAAATGTTTTAAGTAATGAACGAGGCCATCCTTCCTTAATCCATGCATAAACATAACTCAAAATACGATCTTTTAAAATTTCTTCTTTAAACTGTTGTAACGTAATGTTGGTGGGTGATAAAATGGCTGATGAACATGGTATAGTCTTTAATTTGCCACAGGTAGTTCGATTACATAACTGCGCCCCAATCCCATATGGGATAGCGTCTGTAATAAGAACTACATCTTCTGATGGGTCGAATATCGTATTACGTATTAATTCTTTGACATGTAAAAATTCTTGGTTATGTTCATCGGACCATTGCTATTTAACGGTTTTTCTTAACATTTCGTTTAATTTTCGTACTTGTGGAGTACGTGTTTGTGGAAAAAAAGTTAATATTTCCAAGAAAGATTTCAATTCGTGGGCATTAGTAGGCGCAGGACAATTTTGTATGGTATCCTGATGTTTCATTAAAGGTTTATAAGCATCTTCACAGATTTCGTACCCTAAATACTCTACTTTCTTTTTTAAAAACATGACACTTTGCTTCCTTGACTTTGATATTTCTTTTTCTAAATTCATCCAACACATTGTAAGTCCTTTCATAACATTGCTGAGTATGTTTGCCACATTTAATTACATCATCTAAATAAGCAACGGCATAGGGCAAATTCACAAGGGTTTGGTCCATAAATTTTTGAAAAATGTATGGAGCACAGGATACCCCAAAAGCCAACCGTTTATTTTCATACAACCCCCAGGGTGTGTTCATGACAAGCAGTTTTCTGGATTCTTGATATAATTCCAGGTGAAGATATGTTTGGTTTAAATCTAAGATAACAAAAACCTTGGCCCTTTGTAATTTAGCAATTAGATCTTCTATTGTAGGCAGGGGATATTTCATATTCCTGACTGCAGTATTAACAGTAGTTTCAAAATCCGCGCAAATTCAGATGTCGTTAGATTCATTTTTTGGGAACCACCACGATTGGGGGGCCCACTCAGCATATTGCATCGCAACTATTATATCTTGTGAACACAGCTTATCGAAACTACTTTTAACTTTCGGTAATAGGCTATATGTTATGTTATAATGTCTTTAAATACTGGATTAATATTCGGGTCCACAGGTATATGAACTTTGAAATTAGAGACAGGACATACTATAGAGTTCTGCAAATTTCGACATATTTTCCTAAAATTCTATTTCTTAAACGCTTTTCTTCCTTTTCACTAGGTAAAGATACTTCATGTAATGTATTGTAACAGATGGTTCATGGATTCTCCTGGGGTAAAATATTCCGGAAGTAAACTAGTCCCTCATTCGGATCTCCGGGCGGGGACTGCTTCAAGGGACTCCAAGAACAGGATTAAGAAAGACATTAGAATAGGAACGTGGAACGTACGAACATTATACCAAACGGGCGCTCTTCAGGTGGGGGTACGCGAGACCGAGAAGTACTTGCTAGACATATTAGCGATACAAGAAGTTCGGTAGGAGGGTCAAGATAGCATCCGACAGGGCAAGTACACTTTCTACTACGGGGGAACACAGTCTCACGATTTCGGAACAGGATTCATAATTAAGAAAAGTATCCTTCAGGCGGTTCAGAATATAGAGTTCGTAAACGAAAGACTATCGTACGTTAAGATACGTACTCGATGGGGCAACACGGTTTTATTAAACGTTATTCTCCGACCGAGGTGGCTAATGATAACGACAAAGATATATTCTACGATGAGCTAGAAAGGCTGTTTGACCGAGTGCCGAAGTATAATTCGAAAATTGTGTTGGGTGATTTCAATGCAAAGGTAGGGAGGGAAGAAAAGTATACTATAGGCAAATACAGCCTTCACGAAAAGACCAACAACAATGGAGAAAGACTTATAACTTTCGTGATTTCGAAAAACCTACTGGTAAAGAGCACGTACTTTGACCACAAAGACACACACAAATACACATGGGTATCTCCGAGCGGCAAAACTCTTAACTAGATCGATCTCGTATTAGTAGATAGACGAAGACACACCAACATAATGGACGTTAGGTCGTACACAGGAGCGGAAGGTGACACCGACCATCAATTAGTGATCACAAAGGTAAGGGAAAAGTTATGCATCGCGAACAGAGAAAGCAAGGCATCAAAACAACTGAAATTCGAAGTTAAACGATTAAATAATCCGAGCATAAA
>JAGDQP010030207.1:0-22777 GCA_022664845.1 Lepisma saccharinum | reverse complement strand
GTAGGATTAAGACTTCAAATATAAATGCCGAATAACTTTATTATTTTTAAAGAAATGTCCAGAATGAAAAGCACGATATTCTGAAAATATTTAGCAAAAAATGATTACCAAAAATGTTAGTATTGCCTTCTCGTGCAAAAATTGGTTACTTAGTAAATAATTTTCTATTTAAAGGTAAAACAGTTTTCGCCAAAGTTTTAAAACATTTGATTATATGGACAAATGTTTATTTATGTGTAGGTTCAGCCATCTAACGATCAGTATTGATTTATTATCTCTTAGCCAGTAATATGTTAGGAATTTGTACTTGGGTTTCAAGGTGTATAGCTATTGTTAGGTACCGACTACGAAAACAACACCTAGTACATACTTTATAAGTGTGCTGTTTGTATATCTTATCCTTTGTCTACACACAATTCTGCATTATTTGAGAATTTCTACGTTCACATTATTAAAGCTGCTTATTACCTACAAACTCGCTGATGAAGGTAGTCTGTATATAATGTTATTATGAAAAAATATAGAACCTTTTACAGTCAACAAGGTACTTCAGGAGATGTAGAATGTCCAGTAGATGCCAGTGATAGGCAGTTTCCTACAGTCTGGGTAACAAAACCCACCATGACATATCAGTTGAATTGCAGTTTATTTGAAGTTCGAGATAATACCACATTTGTCTTAGTAGAAGCGTGCGATGAGATAGGTCTACAGGTAAACACAGACAAAACAAAATACATTATAACACGCAGAAACACAGAATGAAAGCAAAAATAAATGCATAACAATTAAGAATGAGAACATAGAGAAAATAACAAGTTTAAATACTTGTAAGCATACGTAACAAGCTCAAACGAGGTCACGTAAGAAATAAAAAGTCATTTAGCATCGGGTAACGCATGTTTCTATTCAGTCCATAAACTCCTAACGTCGCAATTAATATCAAGAAAGTTGAAATTGAAAATATACAGAACGGTTATTCTGCCGGTAATACTTTATGGTTGCGAAAATTGGAGTACAACCCTAGCGGATGAACATAAATTACGTGTGTTTGAAAATAAGGTCTTGAGAAAGATATACAGGCCGAAACGGGACGAGTTGACTGGGAAATGGAGGAGACTGCATGATGAATATCTTTTTAAATCATATTTTCTACCACGTTATTTGATTTAAAATGTCTTTTTTAAACTTTTTTTTTTAAGATTTCATTAATTATTATACCAGCACTTCTGAAGGTCTGAGAATGGCTCACCATTCTCTAAAATATGGAGGTCCTGCTGGGCTTTTCAAGAACCGAACCCATCACCCATTGTGTTGGGGAATCGTGGAATACTGCGCAACAAACTCCACAAGACTGGATTACATATCATTCCACAAGAAAGGTGGGGGAGTGACGTCATCGATTTTAGAGCAAGATGTGGATTTAATAGATAGATTGAAAGAAGAATACCCAGAATTGCAGGGAATACCAGTGGCGAATGAGTAAGTAATTGGTTGGCTGTGCCTATTTCATGTCGTTGTTTCCTTGTTTATTTTAAAAATATATTCACCAATTTAACTCTTCACGTAAATTCTGCTTTTGATAAAAGTTCCGGATGGTCAATAAATTCTATTATTTTTTTAATGAATATTTTACATTAGCAGTAATCGATTTAAATAACTTTCATAAAATGCTTAACAAAATGCTGCGTGGTTTCATAAGAAAAAGGTAGTCTTTCCTGTGATGAAGAGTTTGTCGCTTGATTTATTATATATATTTAAACTCCCCATCGAGAATACTGCCTGCACTTTGCTTATAATAAACTCATCATGACACATAATTTTTTAACGTTGCAGCGAGGCAGATCCCTTGACTGGTTGGTCCAAGAATGCAACATGGAGAGGCGACGCAACGTACGGCGCAATTGTTGTACAAGTGATAGAGCAACATCAGCGCACTCTGGTGAGAGAAAGAGGAGAGACAATTGAGGTCCTTAGTAACGATAATGGATTTTTGAATTATCATCCTTTTTATTTTTCCCAACGAACTCTACTAGCCAGGTAATTTGATTTCTTAATATATATTGTATATCATAATATCTTGGATATATCCTCACGTTTGTATTAGAACTGAATTTACTAGCCTGTCTTTGTTTTAATTTTGAGTCCGTGATGAAATTACAATGAGAAAGGGCTTCCCTTATCATCACACCGTCTCTTTCCACTTCAAGACCCGTTAAAATATATTTTCTTTCGTGAATTATCATTAAAGAACAAACAACGCTGCTATTATGTGTGATTTGGGTTGCATATCTCTCAGAGAAAAAACTTTGATCACGTTTATTTGGTATCAGGTGCCATTTTACTAACTAGGTGACTTCGATACGACTCGATGCAATGTGTTGAAAAGTCTTACACTCTACAAAAGCTAGAGATTCAATTCTCCAACAACGATTCGAACCTGGTTAGCCTCTGACCTCTCGCCCACCTCGGCCGGTTATCACTCACATTGTAATCAGTAGCGGTGGGTGTTTCTGTTGCCCCGTTGCGCAGCACCCTCATTCTTAAATTATTTAATTTTTATTTCAATCACTCTAAAATATAGAATATGTAATAATATTCTATCCCCCCGATGTTCAAAGAAGCCATAGTTTCCTTTTAGGAGGGAGAATGTACTTTACAAATTCACAGTTTAATCTTGGTGTTGTAATTCTCCCGCACCTCTTTTAAAGCCAAATCGCTACAGAGCCTTCCCCTCCGCTGAATGTTCGACTGATATTTCTCATAGTAATTACCACAGTGATTGGGAAGTTGCACAGACCATGCAAGCAACAAGGTTTTCTATTCTTTTCTCCTCTCCTTAGCTTTGCATTGCATCCAGTAGGTTCCTCTTGTATCGCGCATGACCTTCGCTCAAACTGCGGAAGCCGTCTGCTAGTCTCCACTTACTTGCAGTTTATCTGTGTGTGTGTGTGAGAGAGAGAGAGAGTGTGTGTGTGTATATATGTGTGAGCGTGTATGTGTTTGTGTGAGCAGTTCTAACTCAATTTTATACACTTCTTATCGCTGTGCGGCTCGTTTTTTCTTTTAAATTGTTCTTTAACTCAATTTTATTATGAGTTATTCATTTAATAGTATGCCATACTCTGCATGTAATAGAAAATACTGCAAATAATATTTAAGTTTTTTTTGCAAGAATTAAGACAAATAAAAAATGGGTCACACATCGATATCAAGCGTAAAAAGCTGAGTTAGAACTGAAAATTTGGTCCATATTGGTTTCGACTGGAAGTAGACAAACGAGAATAAGTGTCCTTTCCGCTCCCTGGCTTCATATATTTATGAAATTTTTGGCAGCATCAGCAGTCAGTCCAGTATCGCTTTTACATTGAGGTCATTGCGGGCGACTCATGTTACTATAATTGCGAAATCATAATTTTAAAGCTATGTCATTTCAAATGCTGTGCATATATGAGAAATGAATTTATCGCTCATCAAATGAATTTATTTATGAGAAAAGCTGCTTCTATAAACAGACATGTAATACTTTTTTTTTCAAATTGGCAAGGCGTATGTATTTTTTGCTGGTAGTACGCAGCGAGTCGCAATTTCAGATTCACTCGTTAAGAAACGTTACACAGAGATAGTAATATTCGTTGGAGTTTCCTGTCCAGAAGTGTAAATACTGTCTTTGAACATAAAAAGGATATTATTCAATACATGAATAAGATAGTGAATATGGAGAAAGAGAAAAATTCACACAATCCATCGCCCTGAAGTACTCAAGAAAACACTTATTAGCAGCCATTTTAATTTCTCGCTTTCTAGTTACGAAAAATTGTGACAAACTATCAAATTCTATCCTCAATATTGTAGCTACGTCATTTTCTTAGTTTTCTCAAAATCGTAACTAATTAATTAACGTCCCTTCATTTGACAATCTGGTCACTTCTTTTGTGTATACGTTACATAATTTAACTCTACGTTGATTGATTGTGACTGTTTTGTACCCAATCCTCTCATACATAGTGAAAGTCGAGGCCCTCATCCACGGGGGGGACTGAGCCTCGTAAATTTTCCTTGCCCCAATACAAATATTTAATTTTATCTTTATTTCGTAAACCCAAACCCTTCCCTAAATTTTTCGAGGCCTTCTACTTTTTGTGGCTGGCGTCGGGCTTAAGTGCAACCCAGTGGAAACAACCACCGGTAGCCACTGATTGTAATAAAGAATTATATCTGAAAATTATATACAAAAGTGGAGTTTATTCGTTTTTGACTATCTTCTCTACCTGTATATATCCTATAAAGCTACTACAAGGGTACACTCACTAACATGGCAAAACGTCCTGAAAGTTAGTGACAAACCACCATCGATTCACATGCCTTGAGACTTACATCATACAGTTCGGATCCATGGTATTGAATTGTGAGAGTAAAGCTATAGAAGATTTTCAGGGAAGCACAACACGGTTTTAGAGCCGAGGAGAGAAAACAAACGGTGCAAACTTGAACACCTTCCCATTCTAAGCAGGTACTTCTACTAGGATCGGATTTCTATTAGCGTTCCGAAAGTTAAAAAATATACGTATTGAATTGTTATATCACAAAGTTTGCTTAAACCAATGCTATTATTATTATTATTATTTTTCAGATTTCAAATGAACAACACTGATCCTCCGCATTTACAGTTCTTCAAAAAGCCAGTCTACATCTCAATGGCGCTATTGTCGTTTCTAGGGGATACAGAGCTCAATGTAACAACATACAATACGGATGATAGGTAAGCAGTAAGTCATTTATATAAAAAGATAATCTTACAATTTTGGAACTTTCATTGATTTCTACCTGGCAAGGACTTCTAATTGATCTGAAAATAGGAAATCAGTAGTTCCTTGAGTGTGAAGAAGGTACGTCATACGTTTGCAGAGTTGTTGAAAAAAGAAAAGAACCAAGAAATTTGACAATTCAGATGACTACAAAAATGAATAAATGGTTTGTGATTTGATGCTGTTTCAAGCTTGTTTTGACTCTATCTTCTAAAAATGCTTCAAGTTAGATAGGGCTATATTGTGAGTTTGCTCAAACTCGTATGAATTATTACGTTTTAACGCAATTTGCGAAAGGCACGCTGTCAGTAACTTGGTAGTTACAGTGTTGCTCCATAGAGGGCTCTAATATCTCTGGAACCCATCGCCATCTGTGTTCCACTTTCTGAATGCTTCAGTGCACTTCAAGAGCTTACAACTTGATCAAAGCGTGATGGATAGACATGAGACTAAAAGTTCTGTGGTCAACCGTTGAATCATTTTCACTATTATAATGTTTGTTTTTTTTATCACAAAACATGGATCACTGATGATTGATGGAGAAAAGGGTGGTGGGGAGGGGCAAGAGAAAGACAAATTAGAATTTTCAATTCGTAGGTGAAACTTTCAGTAGCAACATTCAGGGTCAATTCTACAATCGACCGCTGAACTTGAGCGCTCAGTTGAGGCCAGATCTGATTTTGGTCAATGAGAGTATACAAAATGAGTTAGCCTCAACTCAGCGCTGACTAGAAGTTTAGCGGTCGATTGTAGAACTGACCCTTAGCATCGTTTTATCCTAGTTGCACATGTACTGCGGAACATGTCCAATTTACTGACCAGTACAATTTTTACGTACCGCAGTGATTCTACCAGGATTTTCATTTGTGGGGCGTAAAGTCAAAATTGGGGGAGTATAAGCAAAGTTTTGCAGAGTTTGTATCTACTTTTAACGGATATTAAATTTGAGGGGTCTTGCAGAATCTATTTGGGGCCACCGGCGTCAAACTTGATCAAAAGTTGCTGGATGAAAATTCAACAAATCTCTTTTCAAGATAAGGAATTATTTTATTTTGAAACTGAAAACTGCGTTTCCAAATGTCATACTTTGGCCGCATGCGAAATGTTTACTTTTGGTGATTTTTAAGTCAGACGTATTTTCTGTATAAATATTACAACGATGTAGGCGTAAAACAAAGACGCTTATCAAAATAGAAAGCTTCTTCTCATTATATCAATAAGAAGGAAGCGATGGGAGGGGGAAACTTGATTTTAAGAGTTACTTATTAATAAATGTCAGCTTTCTTATCACAATTCCTCACGACTTGAATGCATAGGCTATAAAATCCATACGATTTTCCTGAGAAATTTTCAAAGTTATGCATCGCCGCGAAAACTATTTTGGCTACGAGCGCCAAAAAATTGTCAGGAAGTACTGTACGACAGTACTACGTGTTCACCAAGTATCAATCGATATTTTAACCAGATTTTCTATACTAAAAATCGTTGAAACTATTATCAGCTCTTACGTCAAAGTTTTTGTTTGTTTTATTATTTTTGTGTGAAAACCATATTTACAATTGAGATATCGACTGGATATACCAGGAAACCGTCGTCAGGTGAGGTAAGAAACAAAATAAATTCCTTAATTACCGTTCGATTAAACATTAGAAATAATACACAACAATGTCTGGGTTACAATTCGATCGCAATAAACACCAGAGGGATAGACTGATGAAGATATAGGTTGACACGGGAAACAGATTACATGTACCTATACCTAGCAAAATTGTTGGAAGCTACAGCGAAGACAGTGTTGTTTAGTCCTAGCAAGACGGGTAGAAAAAAATAACATTGAATAATACGTAAAAGATGCGTGAAAAATAACTATTAAAAGACTTACCTTACAAGACATACCCTAAAATGTAGATATAAGGAAATTGAATTATGGAAGTCTCTCTCAACTCTTGGAACAACGATCCAATATTCGTCCATTAGAATTTTGTAGATACGCTAATAAACGATTTAAATATTTGAACCGAAAGAGTTAATTCAGACCCTTATCTGGGTCCAGTTACTTTCCTTGTCCGCAAGACACATAAAAATGGTTGAGTCACTAGTCTTTCTCTCTCGTTCCTTTTGCCAGTCCATTCGTAGTTCTACCAATTATCCTCCTCCCTGGATTATTAAGTACTTTTGTTTTTGCAAAATACTCGAACATTTAATAATTCACACACATATTACCGATTTATATATGAAAGTAGACCTACAAAAAAAATCTTCTTATATTCGATCAAGTAATGGGAAACTTACAAAACTTTTTGAAGAAATTATTTATATTTACGGAAATTGCAACTATAATTAAGTAGATTGAAGTGCTTTTCTTTGTTCTGTTATCTTTATGTAACACGTTAAAAGAGAGCTAATCTGTGTGTTTCTTCCCTCGAAAACAGTCACTATTTGACTGATCTTAAGGTAAGAATTGTTGCGTGCCATCTATTGTGCTTTGGTATTTTATTTTTTTTTAAAGTTAATATAGTTAAAAAGTTGATTTTTATTTTATGTAATTAGAACAGGTTCATGTGCCTTCTTTTGTCCTTTTCTCTCAATTACTACCTTATCAGAGTTAATCTAGATCAATTCGTTTAGACTTTTTGTTTAAGTATCCAACGAGGACAATTAAAACCTTGACCAGAAGTCAATTTAAAATATGGCTGAATTATTAATTGAGTCTTGACAATATATCCAACGAGAATATCGAAAGCTTGCAGATAAGTTATTAATAATTCACAACTTATATCTTGTCTTAATTAATTCTTTTTTATCATTTACATTGTTTATGGAAGATTAGCTGTTTTGGCTGCTGTCACCAACGGACTCCAGAATGTGACAGAATCTTCCTGGAATGCTGGCATTATTGTAGCATTTGCTAACAACACAGAGAGAGATATCACGACTGTAAATAACGTTTCCATCACTCTCACAAATATTCCAGTCTTTAACAACGAATCAGGTAAGTTTTACGATCCGAAATGGCTAATTTATTTGTTTACAAACAACGGTTTGAATTCTATTTTGTACATTAATGACGCATTGTAGAAGCTGAGACAACTACACTTGGACCGTTAAGAACTGAATTCTGACAGTTCGTGGTATAAGTGAAGAGATTAATGTTGTTGCTAAGCTAGTGACACGTTGTTTTGTCTACTTGCTGCGCTGGAATAAAGTGCGGCATGTGTTGTCTTATAAACAGGCAACACTTAAACTTGGCAACGTGGCAGAGTTGCTTAGCAACGTGTTCAAAGCCTGGATTGGGTACTTTCGTACTTGCTGTTCTTCTTTTGTTACAGACGAAACTAAGTAATCAACTCTCGCCGACTCAACTATAATCTCCGTGTGTCGAAAACTCTTTCAATATCAGGTAACTAGTATTATCGCGTGATAATGTGGTGAAAAAAAAATTTCGTGGTTCCTTACAGTTTCCTTGTGTTCTTCCATTTCGCTACTGTTACATCATGTAAATAGTTCCCAATTCTCCTTATTCACTGGGGTCGATACCAGAAAGAGCCGTTATGTTACGTGGAAGCTCGTAATATGAAAAGCAAGTGAACAGAATTGAATTAGTATTGTTGTATCTCAGCGGTCGCTCAACCTGACTGAGGTTTTTCTAGGATTTTCTCTGTCACACCAGACAAATGCCGGGATGGTACCTACAAACTGACCGACTACCTTCCAATATTCTCTCTCCCACCATATCCCGGCCTAAGCCTGAGATATCTAAAAGCCATAAATAAAATTCAAATTATTGTTATACCGTTTCCTTTTCGCTGTAATCTTCATAGATTTAGTGTATTTTCTTGTCACTAGATGTAGCATAGACAACAGAAACACACATGAGAAATAAAGAAGACATGTGTTAAAGAAATTGCATAGGTAATTAGCATGTAAGCAGTTTATTACGTTTTAACAATCCTTTTTTTAGGTTTTGAAATGTTGCTTTTCTGTATTATATAAAATTGTACCAGTAAGCATGGTCTCACAAACAGAAGTATGAGAAAAATACTCCATAGGTATGTTTCAGTTAGTTTGAAAACGTGGTTTTAATCCGATAATATCCCAGGAGGTGCTTAATCAATACACTTGTTGTTGTTAGTAACATTAAGTTCTATTTTTTATCTTCTATTTTTGTTTGATTAAGATGAACTACTTTCATAGCTAATAATCTTTCCATTTGTCGATCGGAATTTAGAGTGATTTTGAGCAATATGTTTACTTGTATATTTGATATTCATGCCCTGATACACACATACCTTTTCCGATATTCACTGAAGAAGTCTCAATCTTCATTAAATTGCGTAGGAAAATAAACGTTCCTTAATACTGTCAATAACACTAGCACTTTCTTCGTTTTCTTCTTTTCCTATTACACACAAATATACTAAAATTCATGTTTGTTGTAAAGTTCATTTTAGAAATGCGAATGTTCACTAATAAACTTAGTTAAAATTCGACTATGATCACTTTCTAATACATAAGCGTAAATTAACTGTTCGGATTTCATATTGACTGGTTGACAAAGGAATCAAGACTGACCTCTCGATTTAATGTTCAGGTTGGCTTTATTAATTTCGGTTCAGGGTTGTCGCCTGCTTTCTCATGGGAGTCCACTTGTTATTGTTGTAGATTTTGGGGACCATACTTGAAGAAGGTCTTAGGGTCAAAAATGAAAGTTTTTTTTTTTTATATCATTCTTGTTTCTAATCGAAGTGATAATTGTAAAGTTTCTTTTGATTTTCTAAGGTAAAGATGTTTACATAATTTTTAAAACACTTGTTGTATAAAGTCGCGTGTTAACATTCACATCATTAATAGTTTCAGAGCGGCACGTGTCTGCCACTGTGAATGTTAAAATACGTAACGATCCTTAGTTCTTGTGAGAAGCAAGGCCAGATTGAAGTTCTATGTAAATGCTCTTAAGTAAAATTAAAAACACTTTTGGGAATAAGATTTTATCCTATTATCTTGAGTTGCTCTATATTTTCGTACCTGGTCTTTGGAGCTAAGAATATTTAAGAGTAATTCTTTATCTAATTGTTTTCCTTTGCAAATGGCGTCAATTGTTTTTAAATAAAACTGTTCGTAATTTGTGTATCTTTTGAATTACTGTTTTTACCTTTAATTTCGTTTCAGTACTTTTATAAATTGTACCTGTTCTCTCCAATATATATATATATATATATATATATATATGTGTGTGTGTGTGTGTGTGTGTGTGTGTGTGTGTGTGTGAAAATTAGGTTGAAACAGAGGTTACTTACGTATACGGGACATTGTGGTAGAAGCACAAATATTTCACACAGGAAAGTGGCTAGTTTCCGCCTAACAGACATAATTACAGAAAGAAAATGAGAAAGGAACTATAGCATGAAGCACCTATAACTTTTAAAATCTCAAAAATATTTTTTCATTTCGACAGCGGCTTAAGATAAGCTAACGCGGGACGCACGATCGAACTAGAGAGGTCCCCTCTGGTTACAGGCCTAATAATAATAATTGGAAGTGGTAAACCTGAGTGGTAAACAAGTTCGAATCCTTCTGCCGACCAATAATTATTTATTCGATGGCTTTTCTGAGTTCTCTGTCTCACAATACGAATTCCAATGGTATCTAGGCAGATTCTGACCGCTAACAGTGTGATTCCTATCTCAAAAGAGTGCTCTCCAGGAGAAATCGGCTCAAATTTTGAGTGACACAAAATATGAAAAACTGGTGTCACATATTTCGCGTTAGCTATAAAAGTTGATCTGAAACTATTTTAAAAAGAAAATTCATGTAACATCCTTTTGCTTTGGAATCTGCGTTCAAGAAAGAAAAAAATAATTAAAATAACATGGAAAGACTATTTAAATAGGATTTCTTAAATAATTTCTAACCCCACGCTCAGTATTGAAGATATTAATATGAGATGATAGAGAACTGAAATTATAAGAAACTCTATAAGAATAATGATAGGCTGACGATTGATAACTTTTCACCAACCTTCGTTAAGAATTTAACGGATTGTTGACTAGCTTCTAGAATTTTAAGGTTCATTGAATTCGTTAATTTACGATTTGTTAAACTCTTAATAAAGGTTGGTGAAACCCAGCATAGGTCTTTCGTAAGTCAACAGATAAAGAGCGCGAGTACATTGAAGGGAAACACGGTTTACCTGAGAAATTTCTGGCGAGGTATGTCTCTACCCACACTAATAATGTATTTCGTCTTCTATCAATAAAAGAATCAAATAAAGGTCTTAAAATTCGTTAAATGAATAACAAAAGAAATAATGAAAACATCAAGAAACGTTTGTATGTTTATGACATGCTATGATATCTTTATGATACATATTCCCTTTCTCGTTTAGTTCTGTATACAATCTACTTGTTGGATAACGAATATACATCCCCTAGTTCTGTATGGGAGGAAGCAGGATCGCCGGTGTTCCCTGATGCTAAACTTCGGTACTGGATGCGCCAAGCAGAGGTAAGTAATACATCATTTTTTTTTAAATATACAGCGTATTTAAAAATGTATTTCAACAATAAAAATATATAGTCACTTGGGGTACAATGGATATAGAATTATTAGCATTCTTTTCTCTTCTGTATTTATCATAGTATGCGTTCACACGAAAAACGTTGTAACCAATATTTTTGTCAGCAATGACGGAACGGCGTCTTATTGAGCATCGATAATACGGTAGTGATATTAGTGTAATGTTTTCTCAATAGATGGCAGTATGTTGGAAGATAAACGCTGTAACAGAAACAAATATAGGCGATTTTCTGCTATCTTCTGTAAAATTTTGTTGTTGTTGGTTACAACGTTTTTGGTAGGAGATATTCCATTGAGAGAGAGAAGGCTTACCCAGGAAGGTCAATAAGGGCGACATAACTATTGCAATAATCTGACAAATAACCTTTAAGGCATCAGAGAAACATCCTAAATGCATTTGCATGTTTATAAAGAATGTAAGTAGAGGAGTACACAACAAGAATATTAGTGCAGTGGTAGAGGCTGTCGGGATCTGCAGATAGGGGCGGGTGTAGAGGGTCAAGTTAGGATATTTAATATCTACGTATCTTTTAGAGCATAATAGCGAATTTAAATGTTTTTTTCTTTTCATTACAGTTTGATCAAAATATCATTTTACTATAGTTTGTTTAAATTCAAAATTATTCTGTTTAAATTCATTAATTATTTATCTTAAGACGAAGATACCAGGGAAATAATAGGAGTTTATTTGTAAGTACTTGCA
This sequence comes from Lepisma saccharinum, assembly GCA_022664845.1. Taxonomy (NCBI): domain Eukaryota; kingdom Metazoa; phylum Arthropoda; class Insecta; order Zygentoma; family Lepismatidae; genus Lepisma; species Lepisma saccharinum. The sequence continues at coordinate 10,693 of JAGDQP010030207.1, read as the reverse complement.
AAGGAAAAAGTTTCTGGGCTACGGGATTTCTAGCATGGCCTTATTGTGGATCTTTTTGTTGCTTGATACTTTAATATACGTCTTACCAACGCGGAAACATTGATTCAACGAGATTTGGTTGAATAAATAGTTTAATAGGTGGACATTCGATGGTTTTTTTGAACATCAACGTTAAATCAACCTTAGGCCCTAAATCAACATTAAGTCAACCTTAAATCAACATTAAATCAACTTATACTATTGAGGCTCTGTTGCCACCGCATTTAATTGTAAATGAATACTAAAAAAAAATATTTTAAAAGGGTTGAGTATATGACGAGGTAAACAATACTAGCACCAAATCTTTTATTATACAACAATAGTTTAAATAAATAGTAAATTACCCGTACAAGTCTCATCAGCAGTTCTCTTTTGATAAACTACGCGAGGCAATAGTGGATGAAAGAATGAAAATTGTATCCACAATTTCTGAAAATGATAATTCAGAGGAAGGAGTTGTAATTTATTTTCTAACATATGTGCGGATTATTGTGGAGTCTGTGAATGTGTGACCATCCACCTCGCGCTGTCAAGCAAATAAATAAATAAAATTAATTATATTTAGTCTGGTAGAGCGTACCAGGAATACAATCAATAAAAAATGATTGATCGTTAAAACACATACAACACTTTAATATCTAACGGTGAATTAGGTCGGAATTCTATATATTCGCGAAGGGCATCTCATCAAGATAAAAAGTCTGGTATGTACGATTTTCTGACAATTTTCTCGTATATTAATAACATATATAATGTATTGTTTCCAGGGTCCATATAGAATTGGAGGTATTCAGACAGTTCCCGAAGGAGAAATACAACTTAACATTCCGATGAAGCTGCCAAGTGTGGCGCTAGTGCATCTATGTGCACGGGCAGAGACACCTCCTGGACAAGTAAGTACTCACTCTGAGTTGATCGACTTGTTAATTAGGACGTGCTTACCAACATACTAAAAGTTTCGGGAAATCCGTGTTGTGTTTCAGACGACTTCAGAGAAAATACCGAATGGTTTATATATTTTTTTTTTGAATAAATTTTGCACTGTCAGAGATACAGAAATTCAGACATAAAAGAAAGATGATAATCCTCACAAGAGAAATTAAAGTTTTACTTTTATTGCAAACCACATTTTTCGTAAGGTAAAAAAAACAAAACAAAAAAAAACAACAACATTAATTAGTTTGTGCTCTGACCGTCTGACGATTCTATCTATATTTTCTTACTTCTTATGTGTGAGGGCAAATATCATTAATTTTGATTAGTTTGTTCCTCTAAAACGGCATTTTTCTTACATTTTCATTCAGAATTTCGTCACCTTAGGTTAGTGATTTTCCCCTCTCCTTTAAGGATGTTATCTGGAAATGTATTCTAATACAATTATAGCTACATATGATTATAGAAGGGAGATTTGGCCATAAAATAGTGGTGTTGAATTATTTTATACAGAAACATTATTTATATATAAAGAAAATTAACACAAGTTTACTCAGTTTCCACGAGATAGCGGGAGAGTGGAAAACATGATGGATACATATTAAAATATTTATTTCCATTCCAATCATTGTTGAAAATTATTTAATTTGTTAGCGAAATAAACAGAGAAATTAGTTGTTTCAAAATGTTCTTCCACACTACTTCCATCTTTTGTTTTAAAGTCCTTTTAGTGTGTAATTCAAAAGAAACAAATACGAAAAATAATCACAAAATTGTTCTACTAATATAAAATGCATTGCTTTTTAGTTCCATAATTTGAATCAGTCTATATTCCAGATTCTGAATATGCACGAGCGTCATGATGAAACAATAAGTGAAAGAAATTAAAATTGCCAGCGATTACTTACAAGCGTAAATTATAATAAATACATTGATTTAACAATTGCGTTAGGTAGTTTATAAGAAATTATACAGGGTGTTGCAAAATAACACCGGCAAAACTACCTCACGAGATTCCTGACATGAAAATAAGACAAAAAGTATAGACCATCGGGAGTGCACAAATGCTTGGTTTCGACGCTATAGGAATCGTATTATATACTAGCTAAATGTTGCCATCTTTTATCACTTTGCTACTTAACAATTTTGACCTCTGTTACAATCTTATTTTGTCCTATTTTACATAGTGCGTTTCATAATTCCTGTTCTCTTTTTGTTTCCAATTTTAGAGTAGAAAGAATCGATATTTCTTGCTGAAATTTTGCAAGCACATGAGGAAGATAGTCTATATACGATTGAATAAGTAAGCGGATAAATATTTGACTAATGTTTCGTCATTTTTCGTAGCGGATAGGGCGAAAGTTATATTTTTTCCTTATTGGAAATCAATGTTTAAATGCTCGCAGGCAAATGAAATTTGTGAAGATGAATCCAATATTGCTAGAAATAATTTAATACTATATACCAATCCCGTACTCTAGGACCTAGATAGGCACAAGACACCAATCGCGACCACATCCTGGCACACTAACTGACACCCATCAACAGTTTTCGTCGTTTCAGTAATTGATTCTGTTGTTTTGTTTGCTTAATGGAGGAAATGGCAAATGGCGTATTTACGTCGGGTTGAGGAGTGTCCCCTATAATGAGTCAGCATGTGTGTGCCTATCTAGATTCTGGAGTACCGAAAATCTAGTACTAAATTGCTTCCAGCAATATATTTGGTTCATCTTCACAGTTTTATCTGTCTGTGAACATTTTAACATTGTTTTCCCATAAGAAAAAATATCAATTTCGGAGTTTTGGCTACGCTAAACTACGAAACGTTTGTCGAATATTTATGCACTTAGTCTTATTCAATTTTTACATATCATATTTTTGGGGGTTTCGTAAGATCGTAACCCATTTTAAAATAGTAGGTAGAGAATTATTCAAACTTCCTACATTTTCTTCGAACTTATCCTCAAATCTGGGACAATTCTTATTTCTAATATTTGTGAAATTTGATATAAAAGCATAATTGACTTAGGAATATTCTTCACCTCTGCAATCGTACATTGAATTGAAATTTTATTTATGGCCTTCAGGCATCTAAGGCTCAGGCCGATATAGGGAAGAGGGAAGGTGTTAGCCAGGGCCTATATTGAAGGTGCCTTCCCGGCATTTGCCTGGTGAGACTGAGGATAAACCCTGGGAAAACCTCAGTCAGAATGGTCGGCCGCTGGGATCGAACCCAGGACCTCCCGAATGCTATGCCAACGCACAATCGTACATTGAATTCGACTGATTATACGAGTACCGCTTCTCTACGTTCGATTAGTTCTCCGCATGGATTTGGGCTCTTCGCATGAATATGTTATGTATAGAGCTTAAAGTGAACCGGACCGCACCGGAATGTCGTTACTACAAGAAATATAGAGCATGAACACAGTACCTTAAAAAAAATGTTCTGAAACTAAATTTAGTATAACTACGCGTCGCGTCGAGCAGGGGCAATTGGAAACAATAGTAATTCTCCTTACTGTGTGTTTGAGGGCTTTCTTTTTAAAGAAAAATATGACCTTTAACATATCTATCTACGGAAACACGTGAAGACTACCGGCTCCGAAACAAGTGTGAGATTTGCTAAACATGGTCCTTATCTACCCGATCACCTTCATATAGGTGAAGATGAGGCGGCGGACGATTATTCGCCTTTCTGATTTGAGTTAATTTGAATGGTTATTAGCCTGAGTCAAAGATGCCTAAAGGCCATAAAATAAATTAAAAATTGCAAGTTCAAATTCCGGATGGTCATTAACAGAATGTTTTGATTTCTCTGGTATCATGGCTGTCTCTGTCGTTTGTTATCTTATTGTTGATAACAATCGATCTCTACGTAGTAGTTTCTTGAGAGAAACTGTCGGTAGGTGTCGGTATAGTAGCGTCAAGGGCCATAGGTTCTCGGTGGCACTGCAAATTATTTGATGGTCCCTCATCCTTGTATGTTGCTATCCTTTGAAGTTGCTAATGAAAAAACATAGATTTCATTCCCCGCTTGTATGTCTCTTTTTGACTTTAAGCAATGGTGTTGGCCACTATAAAACATATAACATTTATGGAAATACTTATTGAAATTGTCATATATTTCACTAAAGGCCACATTGAAACGAATGAAAGTTGAGATAAGTTCATGTTTTCGAGACTGTGAACCTTGTAAAACAAACAACCTCATTTTAGCGAAACACATTGGAGGGTGCCCTAAAAACGCAACGTATCTAAGTAACCGGATTTAGAATTCTTTCATTAGACAACGTGCTTCATAAAAAAAAAGCGTCTTTAATCAGTAGTAAATAAACCAGTCACCATAATAGCAAATGAAACCATGGATTGTGAATATGGGCAACAGATGGCAGTATTTATTAGGTATTTTGATGATAGATATACCATGTTCTTAATAGTATCCTAAAGAGTGATTGGTTACATGTTAAATCAGTGTTTCGTGATGCGGCATTTCCCATGGCAGGGTGCAACACAGATGTACAGAGGAAGTGTAAAATGCATTGTTTTTTGTGCACTCCTACGCACATTGTTTAAACGTCATTCTTGTTGGTACCTTGACATAGCAGAGAAAATAAAACTATCTTCATTTTTTTGGGATGATTGTTACTTTACACACCTCTTGAGAGATTCGACGTGCATAGTTAGAGAGAATTGTCGATGATGTAGGTCTGAAATTAAGAACTATAAAGAACATATCTACAACAAGAAGACCCTGCCAGGGAGAAGTTGTGCCAGTCGAGCAGGGAAATATAGTTATTTAGTAATTCTCAAAATTCTAGAAGAGATTGTAGATACAACAAATGCGCCTACAGCTGACATAACGACAAGGGGTCTTATGCCCCCAAGTGAGTTACTTTGAGTTCATCAACTTCCTAAGGAATTTTATGATTTTATGAAGAAATTATGGAAATACTTGAAGTCCTTTCTGAAGAGTCCGTTCAAACATGGCAGGAAATTAAAAATGTTCCTTCAGTAGAGAAAAGGAGTCTCTCAGTGCATAGAAGATAAGAGTGACACCGAGCACCACTTTCAAGTAAGGAGGAAGAGGAGAGGAAATGTATCAACTACCTTTCAGTACTTGATGAGATATTTGACCAAGAACTACTGCTCTAACGTCATGGGTGGGAAGCTGCTGAATTTAGAGGGTGGATGTGAAGATTTGAAGGCCGTATTAAGGCACCACTGAATGACAAATTTTGGATTTCTTTACATGTTAATTTTCAATTCATAGTAAGTCAAAACTTTCTTAAGGAAACACATGTGAATTATGTGTTTAAGGTCAAAATCTTATTTCATGAATTAACTGCTACAAAAGTGGTCATTTCATTGTAGAGTGCAGGTGGTCTCTCGCTGGTGCTTTCAACCTAGTTGGCCAGTTGCGAAACAAGCCGAGTAAACAGGACCTGCATTGAAATTTACTATACGCTCAAGCATTGAAAAAAAAACACGCATGCACTAAAGTATCAGTGAAAACCCAAAAGGTGAATGTCTTGTGAACGCAAATACAGAGTGTCTACAGAAAACACGGAAGCTAAATTCATGACTTTTGCATACAACAAAAGGATTAAGAATTGTTGGGACCAGCTAGGGAACCCGGGTTTGTAAAACCCGAACTCTCCATGATATGAATCTCCTAGGTAATCATAAATTTTAGATGGCACCACCAAATATTTAGGGCTGCGCACGCATGTGCGTATGTGCATTACTAAGTATTAAAGAAAAAGAGGCGGAAACTATAATTGCATTGAAATATAGGAGCTATTTGCTTTTAACAGGTCAAATTGGCAACAGCGCAATTACATACTTTCTTGTCATCAGATGGGCGAATTCAGAACGGTTAGTAGAGCGATCTGGTATAGTGAAAGAGGGATAGAAAGGAAACAGTGTTTCTTTGCAAATTCGGGAACACCAATACTTGTCACAGTCTGAGTTTTGGTAAGTCTTTAGATCACTCAAAATTCAGCAGACTAAATCTTTACTTAATTAATATGCCTTACTATTTTCTATCACTCAGGTTACTAGTCTGGAGGCATTCAACGTAACATTCAATGAGGTTCTGCTGATTTGGAGCGACGCAAATGTAACATCACGGTAAGATTTAGAATGACATTAGAATATCACACTACTGGCTGTCAAATTATTAATTTGTATCTGTTCCAATACTAATACAATTTTTAGAATGGGCTTCACTGAATTCAAAGTCTTGAGAAATGTCTTTCCTTGTAAGTAGACCTATATGGTTGGTGTTGTTTTTGGATTAGTGGTTCGATTTATTGACTGAGTGCTGATTTCCGGTGTTGACGCTGCAACATAACTAAAATTAGGATTCCAAAGCTAGAGAATGCAATGATTAGTGTCGATGAACTGACCGCGCATCATAAAATAACAGATCTAAGGCTTAAATGTACTGTAGACATAACATTGTTTTAATTTAATTCACTATGCTTTGTTGCCAAGGGAATAACAGTTTCTTCACAATGCATTTGGTCTAACTAGAAAGTTATGAGACGGTTTACTTTGCAGATATGGCAACACTGTAACAATAGAAGAGCATGTAGCCAAAGTGTACACCCTCACTCACACGACCACTATTTAAAGAAATTTGAAAACTTACTTACATGGTACAGTGAAACGTTCGCTTTTAAAATTAAAACTTATAAAAAGATAAGGCTTCGTAGTTTATTTGGCAGCAACGTTTGAACTGGTTTTCACTCATGTGCACGGAAGATATCATCTTCAAGAGAATGAATTAGAACCAATCACTAGCGAATTCTCAGTAAAGACACGTTCCATACGTTTGAGTTTGTTAATGATAAATAATTCATACCACACTGTCTCCATCTGTACGTTGTACCATAAAATAGTTTGTTTTTGAAAGCTCATGCAATAATGCTCAAAATTGTATTAATTTTGGTTATATTGAATGTCTTTTATCTTTAAAGATCGATGTTATGGATGATCATTTATAATTGTGTTTCTCTGATCGTTGGGTAGATAGGGCCACTCTTCAAGGTCTACAATGATGTTAGATGTCCTTGACTACCTTATGTGAAAAAGAAAGAAATCGATTTATCTTCTGGACAAATCTCATGTGTAGTCAGTAAATGATATAGATTGAATAACACGTCATTCGTCAACAGATTTGCATGCATTAAGTTGTAGTGAAGCATCAAATTCCTTTCACGGGGCTGCTCTGACATGGCTTCTGTTTTCTTCCAGTATTTCCCGGCAATTACCGGTATAGTACACACAATACAAAATCTGATTATTATTTTTTTCATGCCTCATTCCGAAAAATGTGTTCACTTCGGAGAGACCTTTATTACTAGGGCGCGGATGCTTCTAAAGTCCATAAACTTAGTATATTTTTTAAAAAAATAACGCCATTCTTGAACAATTCAAAAATAATTTAACTGAGCATAATCGTACTTTTGTATTATTATATTGCGTATGCAAACGGCCAAGCACATTGGCCCAACGGTGTGAATTTGAGGACCCAAATTGTATTTCCTAGTAATTCCATTAAATATTGCAAATGAGTGGATATTTTAGTGCTATGTGTAGTCTACGGTCCTCCGCTAGTCAAACGAAGGTGCCAGAAGTGTTTGGCGCGAATTGGATTAATGGTTTGGAAGTATATTTCATTTTTCTGCAGCAGTGCTTAACTTAGGTTTTTAAAAATAATAATTTCGATAAAAAGATTTAGTTACCTACGGCAGCGTTTTGTCTCTCCCGGCCTTGATGATGGGCACAACTCATGACTTTCAAGTTTGCTGGGTGGCGGACATTTGAATTTAATTTCTAAGGCCTTTAGGTAACTTTGGCTCAGGCCTGATGGATGAATTGGTGGAATAAAGAAAGTGGGGAGAAAGGGAGAATTCCGAGAAAACTCACGCACAGGATGTTTGCTAATCACAAAGCCCAGATGGCATGAGCCGGGATCGAACCGACGACCCCAAGCACCAGAGGCGAGCGCCCTACCATTAAGCCACCGTGGCCCCAGTGGTGATGGACATATGCATAAGTTAGATATCAGATTTTGTTAGTTTCCAGGCTTTTAAACTAATTTCATCGTCCCTTTACACGAATATAATACATAAAGGCAAGTAAAGTAAAAAAAAAAAAAAAAAAGGATGTCATTATGGGTTTTTGCTCTGATAATACGTAGTCTAAGAGACGCATGCCTCACTTCATTTGTTTTAAACGTAGGTCACAAATTAACATTGTCGCTGGAGTTGAACAGTTACTACTATTGAAATTTCGTACAGGCCGACGGTAAAATGAAGCAGCACGTGACATATCTTCTATGTTCTCACTGGTAACCAGAGATCGCCGTCGTGAGTAAGATCATAGCGCCGCGAGACAAGAATATACTGTGAATTAGATATGGTACATAACAGTAACATTCACCGAAATGTGCTTGGCTTGGTTCACCTTTTCACTTTTTCACCCATAAAAATAATAAATATTTGATCGACACAATAGACTAGGGACACATTAAATTTCCTAATGGGCCACATTAGGCACATTGGCCATCAATATGGACCCATGGTTTAAATTAATGGATAACATTTCCCATCCACCTTGATCCTAATCCGTGTATTCAATGACATTTTTTTTGCTAGATTTTTATACCTAATTACTTACTTTGTTAACACTCTCTATAATCACACAATTAATACATGTCGCCTCCAGAAACCGAGGGATACAAGCGACATTGACGAATCGAGATAATGTTTTACATATAACTTGATATATAAGTGACAATAAACTGTCATATTTTGTACACTGACACATTAAGGTTCAACGTTTCTTCGTACAAAATATGACAGTTTTCTCGAACTTTTTAATTCGTCTATGTCACTTGTATCCCTTGCCATCTGGACTCCTCAAATATTATCTATCACATTTCTCCGCTTTTCTTTTTGCAGGTGCATTAAGACGTATGAAGTGGAGTTCTCTTCTGTGTTTAACGTCAGCTTCCAGCGAATCAACCCTCACGACATCATCCTTCTGTCGTTCCAACATGTTGTCTTCTCCCCCAAACAAGGTTAGTTAGTTACTCACCCTATATATTGTTGCTATGACAACTAATCTCTTCCAGCTTCTCCTGCTATGCTCCAGAGGATAATTGTTGGATATCAATTACGTGTTTTAAAGACCTGTTTTGATCCATCTTCCGTAAAAGACAAGACGGAATCTCTCTCTCTCCCTACAAGCAGTGTGGCTGTAAACGCTGTCTGTAAAGCCGATGAATCTAGAGTATAAAGGTTTCAGTGAATCAAAAGGTATCCTCTCGCAAACCCTTACGCGTTTTAAGTCGGTGTTCAAGGTCAAAAGCAGATAAGAAACATAAGAATCAAGTAATCTGTACCGGTATATTAAAGGTCTCTTGATTCTTACGTTGCGTATATATATTGTTGTCATTTCACACCAATTTAAAACGTTTAATATAATAAAAAGGCCTGAGAGAGAATACTTTTTGCGTACAGTTGCATTTCAGTATGTTGAAACCGTTAAACTTTAAAATCCTCGGCTTTACAGACAGCGTTTACAGCTACTTTTGCCCTGTCTGTCTGTAGGAGATAGAAGAAAAATATAGTAGCCAGAGCCTAGTATAGGTACCACTTCGGCATTCTCCTACTAAAACCGAGAATAAAATCGGGAAATTTAAGAACTTACGTGACTTCGATGCTGTCTCGTGTTTTGGTCCGTGTTCTACAAATAAATAGCGGCTATTTTAAAATATTTTCAAGAAAACTAATTTCGGAATTTAATAACGATATCACTTAATTGAGATTTGGGAGGGGAAAGGTAAAGTGGACAGGGTCAATCGACCTCTTGAAGTTCGTTAATTTCTTCTTTCTTTATTTGCTTCTGTAGCACACACATAAATTTCACGTTGCTAATACTGTTATCAATAACGTATAAGACTATGCGCACACCAGGGACAAAACAGTCGTACGACTGTCTGGCTCCTGTCGTTGGCAATGTAGTTTAAATGAGAGTGCGCACACCAACGACAACGACAGGAGAAAGACAAAAGTGTCGTCGAGCCCGCCCGACAGCCCGCAGACAAAACTGTCGTCAGGGCTAGCTCGCAACATAGAATAGCATTGGCGTACCGCAGACCAACGACAAAACAGTTGTACGACAGCTATCATTCCTTCAGCAGTGACCACAGAGTTAACAACTTTTTCTATGTATTGTAGACCTAATGTGCGAATTAGTGGATGAATATATTGAAACATTGATCGAAGAGGTCAAAAAGCGGCCGGCTCTTTCTAACGAAAGTTTAAAAGAATATTCAAACACAAATATTTAAAAAAAAAAATGTCTGGTAGGAAGTTTGTGCTGTTGTGATTTTATATATAGGTGCACCAGCAGTTTGATTACGTCATTGTGTTGTTTTTGGAGGAAATACTTCTCACGATCACGTAGCAGCCCCTATGTATGGGAATTGTTGACATTTTTCCACTGGCTACCATCACGTTCAAGGCCTGTGGGGAGGATAAAATCTATCCCGTGTTCCTGTAGAGGGCATTCATGTTGATTGTTACCCACATAGCACAAACACGTATAATAGAGATATGATTTAGACGTTCAATACATCTAATAGATATGAAAAATTAACCTAGAATACATATGCTAGACGTATATTCCAGGTCCTACCCTTATA
>JAGDQP010030206.1:0-22779 GCA_022664845.1 Lepisma saccharinum | reverse complement strand
TATTATTTTTAACTAATGAATTAAATAAATATAATATTTATATTTAGACTTCCTCAACGCTGGCTTCACATTCGTGAGATACGTATTAGATTCAAGAAGCCAAGTATCCTACATGCCTGGGTTGCCACTCGTCTTGATTCTGTTGAGACCGTCTCGATTTTCGGCCCGTTGTTCCACGCCCCGATTCAATGTTCGTCGGGACGCAGATTGTCCCGAGTTGCAGCATAAAGAATATTCTGTTTTTTGTTTTTTCATATCAAAGCTTTGCTTTCATAAACTCAAAACAAAATAAAATAATAGCTGAGCAAAGCAAATACGTTTATTTTAAAAACTAAATACTTATAACGGTTTCGCCAACTAACAACTTGGCTTCATCAGACACACTCCTATGTCTCAGATACATGATTGTGTATGATGAGCCCAAGTTGTTAGTTAGTTGTCGAAACCGTTACACGTATTCAGTTTTTAAATTAAACGTATTTGCTTTGCTCAGCTATTATTTTATTTAATCTTGATTTTATTTTTGTATTACCCTTGTTATTTCTATGAGACATACAAATATCACTTTATTTTTTCCGTTGTTTATTAACTAATTATTAGCACATAGTGGTACACCATTTCTCTGCAAGCTAGTTCTTTCTCCTACACAGTAAATTAAAAGAACAAAATTCCGCTCGGTTTGAGCAGAAGGAGAAAAGATGAGAGTCTATTCTTTTAGAGTGAATTTTCATTGGAGAAAAGATGAGAAATTTCCGCTCGAAAAAAAGTGGGATCTGTGATAGTCCATTTAAATGGGAACATAGACATATATTTAGATGAATTCTATTCAAATGAAGTTTTCATCTTTTAAGAACAAATATGACGTAACAAAATTATGAAAATGTAAAGAGATGCAAAAGCAAATATTTATTTATAAGTAGTAAGAAAGGAAAGTAATGTATTTATAAATGAAAATAGTAAAAATAAAATTTTATACTTGGGGAGATTTGAACCCAGTGCTTTCCAGCCAGCTATTCAACGTTTTAACCTCCTCCGCTAGCCGTCCAACAGGAATAATACGCCCTAGACATGCTTCCTTTAGTCTTGTTAGATACTAAAGAAAAATGAGAACAGCCTTCCAAGATTTCTTGTACCCGGTACATATGTTACTCCTGACGTCGTTTGGTGTATGTTTCAAACAGAAAAGTTTTTTGTTGTCATTTCTAACTAGACAGAACGATATAAATTTCACAATATAGTTTAGTCTTTTGATAACTTTTGCAGCAGGTCTGTAGCCAAGGAATGGCTAGTGGGCTTAGCACACTAATTTTTTTCTAGCCATTCTTCCTACCAATATTTGGCATATATATTTGAAAATTCAAGGTCACATGTATACTTGATAAAATTTTAATAATTTTCTACAGATGCTCTTAACTGTATATTACTTGTACAAAATGTGGGAGCTTGAATCGAGTGTAACTCTTATGAATCATAAAATAAACACTTTATACATAGTTTTAGAAATACTTTCCTATAGCAAATTACAGACAAGGTGCCCTTGACGAGCTCTTACAAAATTATAAATTCATTTTGCAAGCTTCTTATGGGAGAGAAATGACAAAATAACATTGAAACCTTGATATAAATCAAGGGCATTGTTAGACCTATCGGGTGCGGTTCGGAATTTGCGTGGCAATTATTACAAAATAATGAAAAAAAATAAGATACGTTTATGAGTGTTACCTGAAGTTAGTTACCATTATATAAAAACATACTTTAGAAATAAACATTGAACAATCCATTTCAATAACTTAGCACTCTATCTATACCATCAACTTAATTTCTTCGTTCGATGAAAAGCGCAACTAACCCAGCAAAACTCTGGGAAAACTAGTCGATTCCTGCCTGAAGCAAGCAATTAATAATTCCCATATGAACTCGGCAAACTTGCCCTAAAAATCTAGGAATGGTTTACCATATAAAAGCACTAAAACAGCTTATACACCATGGAGGTTACTTAACTCCATATAAAACAGACATACACAAATATGTTTAAAAAAAAATAAAAATTAAAGGACAAAATTACGCCCAGCTTACAGAAACAAATAGTGCAACAAAGAATCTCTAACAACATCTGGGTATTCAGTTCAATCGCGGCAAGATAAAAATTGAGATGAATAAACCGGCGTGAAAGGACTGATCGCTTAGGCGTAACGCTAAAATTGTTGACAAAAATGGTAGCAGGTTGATCACCTGTTATACTTAGAAAAAAAACTAACAGAATAAAATATGGATTTTTAAAAGTCGCATGGTTAAAAACCTATCCAAAAGTTTTAGCGCTTCAAATAAAACATCATGAACAACACTTACTAAGAATAAAACAAAACCTCTCTGTTCATTACCCAGTTGGCATAAGCTGTCTTCTCCTTAAGCACTCCTAGCAACCAAAGGCTGGTAATTTCCGGAAGTGAACTACTAAAAAATCCTCATAAAAGAGAATTAGAAAAGGACCTACTAACGCCCATGTCACCCTAATTACCGAAAACTGCAAGTTACAAGGAGAAACTTTACTAGTACCATAACTGTGGATTACGCTACTGTTTAATTGCCTCCAATCAAATAGTACAAATGCGCAGATAAATAATGTAAAACCGAGTTCAAATTAAAAAAATAAAATAAAAAATGCATAAAAAAGCAAAGGCCATATTGGTTCAACAGAACAGATGAGCACTTGGAAACATCAGATAAATTTACTTACTCTATGGCTTACGAAACTTGCAAGTTCATCGCCGTAGTAACAAACGTTCGCCATCGGGATCTATCCTGGGCAAGACTAAGCAAGTTTTCATAACAAACGCCTACTTCTCGAACATCCCTTCTAATATTGTTATCCCAAAGTCGTCTTGGTTTTCCCAACGGTCTCTTTCCCTTCGAACTTCCAACCAAATTGGAATATAATCTTCGTTTTTCTCCCATCCGAGCTACATAGCCTGCCCAACTTAGTCGGCGTGGTTTCATTATTCTTATAACATGGGGTGAGTCGTACAGTCCATGGAGTTCTTCATTATGTAGTCTCCTCCATTCTCCAGTCATCGTGTCCCGTTTCATCCCGTATATCTTTCTCAAAACCTTATTTTCAAACACTCGTAATTTGTGTTCATCTGCTATGTTTGTATTCAAACTTTCGCAACCGTAAAGTATTACCGGCAGAATATCCGTTCGGTATATTATCAATTTTAATTTCCTTTAATCGCGAGGTTAGGAATTTCTGGACTGAATAGAAACAATAAATACTAAGCGGCATTTGATTCCATCCGTGACCTCATTTTTGCTTGTTACTTATGCTCCTAAGTGTTAAAAATTGTTTACTTTCTCTATGGCATCATCCCTAATTATTATGTTTTAATTTCCTTCATTCCCTGGGCTTCGATATTTTGTTTCATCTATGTTTACCTGTAGACCTATCTCATCGCACGTTTCTACTAAGACATCGGCGTTACTTTGTATTGCCTCTATATTTTCCCCTATTAAATCTAAAATCATCCGCCTACGCGAACAGTTGATTCAATCCATTTAATGTTAGTCCCTTTTTGTACTCTTTTATATATATAATCGCATATTCTAACGCAAAGTTAAACAGTGATGGTGACAAGGCATCAACTGGTATCAATGCATTGCGAATCTCGAAACTCTAGCTTTTCCCTTTTAATAGAATTATAGGCCTTCTTACAATCAATGAATAGCTAGTTAGCAGTATATTACTCAGTACTTTGTAACATGTTGAGAGTAACGAGATTCCGCGGTAATTATTACAGTCCGATTTATCACCCTTTTAATAAACCAGAACTACTATTGAAGTTTTCCATTCGTTTGAAAGCTCCTCCTTCCTCCATATAGAATTTATTAATATATGCAGTTTCTTGATTAGTGAAGTTCCTCTTGCTTTAATTAATTGGCCTGAAATATTGTCTATTACCGGTGATTTAAATTTTTTAAATGTATTTATCGACATTTCGACCTCGATCTCACTACACTGTAAAAAGAGGAAACACGAAATGGATTAAAGTTACTCCGCTTTATGGAGAAATGAAGGTCGAAAATTAGCGTTTTGTTGTATTTACTCTTAAACGTGGATGTAGTGTAAGCCTTTTAGTGGAAAGATTGGTAAAATTAACTCCATTTTAAAGTTAAACACTTTCTTTGTAATAGCTTAACGTTAACTGAAAATGAGTTGAAACTGGCCAAAGTGATTTGTCCGTGAACGTTCAACTTATTTTACGCTTAAAACTCGGTCATTTTCTAATTGAAGTGTAAGCTAAATAGGCAATTTTGAGGTTACGTACTTTTGTGGATGAAGTATAAACTTTAGTTAGATATTCTATAATCCAGTAACAGGAGTAACGTTACTTGCTTGTCACTGAACGTCCCGCCATTTTGAGTGTTTACATTGCCTTTACATTGTGAACAGCAAACAGTTTACTGGTGGACCGAGAAATTAAGTTGGGTATAAATCTTTACACTGCAGCAAACGTATCTCTCCTTTTTTTCACGAGACATTCCTCGTAGTAAAATCAAAAACGTGTTAATAATTAACCTCCTCCACAGTAAATCCATAGCTCGCTCGGAAAGGGAGAGTAACCAACTGCCTTCGTAGCGAAGTGGTTAGAGCGTCTGACCAGTGTGCTTGTGGACCCTGGATCGAAACCCAACCACTTTAACTACTTTTTTTTTATTTTTTATTTTAAAGGAATATTTCCTTCTATTCTTTTCTACTTTTAAAAAATGCTCGGATTGAATGAAATACGTTGGAACACTCATATATATGTAATGTATGCACGCATTTTGAAATTTTACGGAAAGTAAAACGTTCAACCGAAAACTGGCTGAATGTGGGTTAATCCAAAAAGTGGAGGCAGCTCAGCTGCCTCCATTTTTTGGATGAACGTTGTGTCTCCTATTTTTACAGTGTAGGTTCGAGTATCCACGACTCTACATTATAGAATTCAAATTTCTCTGTTTGTTACCCGTTGTGTACATTAAGAAGATTGTCGAAGTAACTTTTCCATATATCGATAATTTTAGTTGGATCCGCCTGCAAATCAATGCGTTCATTTCTAATCATCTCCAAACTTGGCTGGTAACCTTTTCTTAACGAGTTTACCCCTTAGTATAGATCTTGTATGTTATTCGTCTTCCCGTTTCTCCTGAATCTTCTCCGTCATATATTCTCCTTTTTGTTTCTGAAACCGCGTGTGGCATTGCGTTTCGCGTTACTGTAATGGTTGGTATTTGCTTCGCTTTTATTACTTAGCCATCGTTGTCTTGCTTGCTTTCGTTGCTCATGAATTTTAAGGCATTCTTCATCAAACCAAGGCTTGTTTCTCTGTTGTTTCTTCTCAGCTACTCGTTCCTTCACTGCGCCCTTCACTGCTTCACGAATTGTCTCCTACATCTTACTTACATACATTTCTTTATTAATATCATCTTTATTGTTACTCGAGTCGGCTAAGATTTCGAATCTATTTGATATATTCGTCTAATCCCATCTTATCTCTCGTCATCTGAAACCAAAATTCTTCTTTTTGCTGACGACTGTAAATTATTTCGAGAAATCAGATCATTACAGGATGTTGCTGATCTCCAAAATTCCATCTCTGACCTCTTGGACTGGTGTGATGTGTGGAACTTGAAAATAAATCCCTCAAAATCTTCTTTTCTTACTATTTCATTAAAGAGGAATCAAATTCCATCTGTCTATATCATTGATGATAATCCTATTGCTAAAGTTTCTTCTCAAAAGGACCTTGGAGTGGTATTTGACGAAAAACTTCTATTTGCTGATCACGTGACTTCTGTAACAGTTCTATGCGCTTACTTGGTCTTCTCTATAGATTTACAGAAATTAAGGACCTTCATTCATTGAGTATGTTCTACAAAACCTTCATCTCCCCTAAAATTGAATATTGCTCCCCAATTTGGAACATGGCTAGTATTTCAAACCTATCTCATATTGATTTTCTGAACTTCTTTCTTGCTATAGTTAAAGAAGAATACCATCAGTACGTAACTTAAGCAAATCAGAGTTATTATCCGTTCTTGGTCTCCACGTACCCTCTTCTCGTCGCAAGCTGGCAGATTTGATGTATTTATACAAGATACTTAACGGTAATCTTAGAACTGGAGAGTTGATATCTAAATTTTACTTCCGTATTCCGTTGCGAATAACCAGAAATAATAACCTCCTTCATTGTACCACGCCTAGGCTAAGTATACTGCAGCGCTCCTTATTCCATAGACTAGTAATTATGTACAATAACCTTGATTCAAATATTGATATTTTCGGATCTGAAAACACTTTGCATAAATACAAATATGTGAGTTATTCCTTTTGTGTAGTATAATCGTTATGTTATTTATATCAATTGCTGTGTTATGTGTTGTTTAAAATTTAATTTCATGTTATTTAGTTTGTAGTGAAGTTATTTAGTTTGTTGCATTGTTATTTTGTTTCTGTCTAAAATGGCAACTCAAGCTGTATCTGAAACTTAATAATAATTTTTTAAAAAAATATTTGGATTATCTTGTCGTTTAACTTCGAAATTAAGTTGTTTTGATATCTTGCTTTCTCTGTTGGCGATGCATAACATTTGCCTCACTTTTGTGATCACTAACTGATGGTCAGTGTTACCTTCGGCTTCTCTGTAAGACATAACATTCATTATATTGGTGTGTCTTCTTCTACCTACTAATACGTCATCGATCTAGTTGAGCGTTTTGCCATCCGAAGATACCCATGTCTATTTGTTTGTCTTTGTGTTGGAAGTATGTGCTCTTTACTGGTAGGATTTTCGACATCGCGAAATTTATCAGTCCTTCTTCATTGTTGTTAATGATTTCATGAAGGCTGTATTTTATTATTGTAGGTCTATATTTTTTCCTCCCCTCTCTCCTACTTCAGCGTTAAAATTACCGAAAACAATTTTCGTATTATTTTTTAATAATCGTTCAAACAACGTTTCCAGCTCCTCGTAAAATGTATCTTTGTCGTTATCATTAGATACCTCGGTAGGAGCATAGACATTTATTAAAACCGTGTTGCACCATCGGGTATGTGTCGTAACGAACGTTGACGAACTTTAGATTGTGAACCGCCGGAAGGATACTGTTCTTAATGAGGAATCATGTTCCGAATTCGTGAGACTGTGTTCCCCCATAGTAGGAAGTGTCCTTGCACTGTCGGATTTTATCTTGATCCTCCCACCGGACTTCTTGTATCGCTAATATGTCCAGCTCGTACTTTTCGGTCTCTCGTACCCCCACCTGAAGAGATCCCGTTTTGTATAACGATCGTACGTTCCACGTTCCTATTCTAAGATCTTTCTTAATTCTGTTCTTGGAGCCCCCTGAAGCAATCCCCCGGAGATCCGAATGAGGGACCAGTTTACCTCCGGCATATTTTATCCCAAAAAAATCCATGAACCATCTGTTACTAATTCTTGACTTGATTTAGCGGTGTAGAGTTTTCAGCTCTACGAGTTCGCAGAAAAGGCAGACATTCAAGATGTCGTCCGCTGTTCATCTCTGAGCCTTGCCGATGTAATTCATCTTCAGCGTCAGAGTGGTAATGGTGATGCTGCTTCGCCTCACCACGATATTCTTCTTCGTGGTTATCCTCCCATAGCCCTTGTAGTTCCCTCTACTAACTGCAAGGCATCAAAACTGGTTTTGGTCCACTCCTGAATATTTCCGGTAGCACCATATCTGGTCGTCATTCCCCTATCTGCCACCTGGGGAGTAGCCTGGTAGGAGACCAGTAACTCCAATCAAACAGAATATAAAATTCAGGACACAAATGGGCTGCAGCATAACTGTGAAAGAAACCCACAAATAGTAGAACTGAACTCTTTAGAAAATCATGTATGCCTCTTTTGAGTGACTACCAAGAAGATACAAAATAAAGTGTGTACGTTAATCTTCAAAACCTTGGAATACATATATTTACACGTATTTGCTGCAGCAGGACAGTTTATTTACTTGGAAAGCCTATATATTGTCCAAAGGACTTAGTAAAAAAGGCACTACAAAGAAAATATGACGAGGGAAATACCCTTAAACATTAAATACAAACACAAGAAAATGAAATTTCCTTTCTATATTTAAAAAAAAAAAAACAATGGAAAGAAATCCACAAATAGTCAAAATAGGCATTGTCATTTAGTGAAGAAATGAAAGATCCAAATAACAAATATGTATATATATATTGTGTGTGTGTGTGTTTTCTCTATTAATATAGACGTAGTAGTTGGCTTGTGAGAGACAGACGAACAAACAGCACACTGCCTAGAAGCACTCGAGTTTAAAAAAAAAACTATTTCGGTCCAGAATTATTCGTGACGCGCAAAGTTCTTCTACGAACATACTACACAAAACAACTCAAATATAATAAATAATCTTCTCCACATACAAGTAAAATGAAGTGGTGGTTGAATTTCAAGGATGGGGGCTACGATTCCCCAATAATCAGACTATAATAAGTAGGCTCATTCAAATCACATGTTGATGGTTTCGCAATCGAATCTGTAGGCTAGTATCGAAACCGAGACTGGTCTGGTTGCCTCAATTTAAATAGAACAATAGATAGATGATTCCAAACTGTGGCTATCTTAAGTATCTGGAAATAATAATGCTATCCTTCTAAATCAGTTTTGAATAGTAGTGTGATAATGTTACGTAACATTTGCTCATATGCTTCATTAGATCAAGAAAAGCTTGGTTCTCTCAACTATCATGCATGACCAGTGTCCTTTCAAAATATTTTGCTTGGTGACTGCCCTGGCTATGTTAGTCGTTTCTCCTTAACCTTTCCGTGATCATACGTTATTGGTGAGAGCTCTGTGCTATATATGCGGCGAGCTAATGCGATGTATATACAGGGCGTTGCAAAACAACACCGACAAACATACCTCACTATATTCCTGACATGAAATATAAAGGGAAATGTATAGACAATCGAGGGTGCACTAACGCTTTATTTCGGCGCTATAGGCTGCCGGAAGTGTGAGAAAATGCAATCTAAAGCTTGGTAATTCCAATAACATTAACAGTAGAACTGAGGCGGCATAATACTCTCAAAGACTTCAAACCTACTCTATCCAAAACTACATATTCCAAAATTATGCGATTGATGCGCAAGGATTCCCCAAAGAAAGTAGAGGGGTTGCAGACATTCTCAAGAGTAAATGTTGGTAGAAATAAGCACGAATATGACGACTTTCCTCATGAGTACAGATGACAAACGAAATCACTGGCATCTAACCAGGTAATGACAATATCTTTTTGTAATAAAATGTACAGCGAATTCGCTGAAATCAATGTAACTTACTGCTGTTTGTTATGTAACTACGGGACTGTTTCACAGTTACAAATGGTGGAGAATAAACTTGATTAGTAGTCATGATGCATTGTAAATATCTCTAAAATGATAAGAAATAAACCACTTTAAAAATATCAGAAATCGAAGAATAAACCACTGTAAAAATGAGAGAAGTCCTTTTAAGTATGAAGAATGAGAAATCGCTCTTTGAAGTTTGAAAAAATAAATTAGATCCAGAAGAACGGAATTCTATTCAGAAAGAGCAAACTTTCCATCCAAAACTAAAGCATTTTATTGGAATCCACTCTTTCGACTGAAAATTCCGCTCTACCAAAGAGTGGTCCCTCTTTCCGCTCTAGAGCGAAATTTCACTCTGTTGATTTACTGTACATGCATGTTCTTCAGTTTGTAGGCACAGAAGAGTCAGTTCCAAAATGCACTTATATGTTGACTTTGGAAATCATTTTACCTTTTAGTGTTACTTGTCTCTGCCAGTTCTTTGGATGTTTGATATTTTAAAAGGACACGATTGCGTTAGTGGGTTTTATAAGCTTAAATGTACACGAAATATCCTTAGGGTAAGTTAATTATTAAAAACTAAAGACTGAATCCAAACTATCTTTACATCTTATTAAGAAGTTTAGGTAAAACAAAATTGTTGTAGTTAGAATTACAACATTTTTCTAATGTCATAATTGCGGAACAACCTTTTTATTGACCGAGTGGAAAAGAATCTTTAACATGTGACTAAAAGCTTCTGGTTAATAATACAATAACGTTCTGCGGAGGAGCCCTTCACCTTTTATTATCAAAATGTGTACACTTTACTAAAATGACCGTCCGGGACGGACGTGCAAAGTTTGATAAAGAGACTCTCCGGTACAAGATATATTTCATTATTACGTTTTGATATCCATGTAGAACAAATCGCCAATGATTAAGGTTTTGTAGAGAGAAACTCCACCCCAGCGCTGGTGCGAGAACTTCAGAGTGTCCAGCACTAAAGCAGATGTGGACGGATGGTTGGTGTTCTGCCCCAGTGCAGGCATGAACGGGAGTTGGAAAGTGTTCCGCCCCAGTGCAGGTAGGAGCGATACTAAGTTAACTAACCCTAGTGCAGGTATAGAGTATAGGAGTTCCAGCCCCGTTGCAGGTCAGAGGGAAGCTGGGTGGCAGGCGATCATTCCCACAGCAGAATGATGTCAGGAGTCCAGCAGTCGGCCTTTTTATTTCCATTCCTCGCTTTCTGGTGTAGATGGCGTTGTCGTTTTTGACGACGTACTCTTCGGTTCATATGACTTGTTCGGTGTCGTTTGTATTGCACTTTGTTGATAAATATCACGTGTTTTACACAACACTACAGTACATACTTTTGTTGTTGTTTTTACAAACGTCACGTGCTACGCACATCATATCATTGCACCCCCGTTCAAAAAATTAATTTATGATTTTTTATTTAGAGCGTTTGTATAATGTCGATTGATTTAGTTAAGAATACATAAACACTGGCATTGCACTATAGACACTACAAAATACATTGTAAGGAATTAGTAAAAACAAACACTGGTGCGCTCTTAAAAAAAATCACTTGTTGTTTAATAGGTTCAAAATGTTATCTCATAGAAATAATCACGTATTTTGTTCTCACAAAACAAGCAGGATCTATCATTGGAATTATATCATTTCCCTCAAGCGTGGGGTAGTGTCATATATTAATTATTTTTAAAATTTATAAACCAAATCACTTATTGTGAGATCAGTTGTGGGTGAGTGTTCATTCTTTAACTCTCTAGTGTTGGTTTTGCTGTTGAGAATGTCTATGGTTCACAGTTTAACTTCTCAATAGGTCAACTTCTCAATAGTTCAATTTTTCAATGAGGTTTCACTGGGATATTTTACAAATATGGTGAAAATGATAATAGTAAATTAAAATAGTGATAAAAAATGTAGAATCATCGAAATGGAAAGAGAAAAAAGTCACTTTGATTGGTTGAATTTTATTCTTCGGTATGTAAAATATAAAATAAAAGTTAGTATGATAATTAATATTAAAATAAAAATAATTAGTGTAATAGTTGCTGAAGGAAATAATGTATGAAAATGTATTTTATTGAATTTATCATGTAATTTATTGATAACAGACTGCCTCGGCACAGTGATAGACCGAGCTGAGGACGTGTGCCAGAGGTCTAAACTAAAGTAATAGCGCTAGACTTCACGGGAAGCGTCCGAGCTGCCGGTATGGTACCTAGAAGATAAGCGTTGTACACCTTCTTTAGCGGACTCGTCTATGGATGAGTAAACACAGATAAACATTTAACAATGACATTTATTATAGGACTTTGCTAGTAAATCTGAAGAATACACGTTTATACATTTAAACATGGAACGTGAATAAGAGATGCCAATACACCTCGTCGGCGTCGATGTTATGAATCATGAAGCAAATCTGTTTACACTATACATGATTAACAAATACAATGAATTTAAGTAGAGCTGTATAATTAAAGCAATCAATCAGGACATGTAGGAATCTACCTAAAATGCCTCGAAATCATTATACATATTTTTAATATTTTAAAAGAAAATGGGGTTTATCGTTATTTATTATTATTAAAATTCTTGAACGGGAAACTTGGTTTAAATGTGTTAAACTCGAAGAATTAACCAAAATGTTTTTACAACTAGGATTAAATCTGATGTAGGTTTACAACTGCATTGGAAATAAATGGGTAAGAATCTAGACGTAATCCTGGAAATCAGACGGTAAAATTATAAAATGCTAGGAAAGTGCGTGAATATACAAAAATATACTATGGGTTAATAAAATGAAAAAAAAAACTTTCAAAATTGCACAATGAATGTATAGTGAAATCTAACCGTAAAATGAATTTTTGGAGAATGCGTCCAATGAATCTCATTGTTATTGCGAAATCACAACTCCTAAAATAAATCTTAATGAGCCTTTATTGAAACAATTAAACGTAATCTGCGATATGTCACTGGGGTACTATATGATCTGGGATCCAGTTTCCTTTTGTATCTGCTAGTTAACATGTCGTATGATCCATTATCAGAAAATTATGTCGGTTGGTATGTTGGTCCGCAACTAATAGTCGTGGGAAGTTATTGATGGAATTAAATTGTGCACTATTATAAATTTAAATGGAAGCTTTCGAAAATGAAACATGTAGGAGAATTAAATCGAATTGAAGTGCAAATATTGCCAGTATATTGTACATTAATAAGGGATCCATTCTGTGTCTTAAAGTTACTTTGAAAGGAAACTCGCAAAATCTAGTTTGTTCCTGTCTATATCATGAAACACTGCTCTCGTTGCTCTGTGTAACGTCCGAAGATGTACTGAACCTAATAATGCTTGTCGTCTTTCAAAATAATTTTCGATGGAGGTTGAAGATATATAATTTTATCTACAGCAATATGATGATGAATGTGTAATTGTAATAAAAGGACATAGCTACTATTTGCCTCTATCTAAGAAGGAAAAACAGATTTATTTAAATAATATTAAATTAATGTAGAAGGTTAAATATCGTTAGAAGTACAAGAAGTGCAGATGCATTATAAACTCTATTATTATTATTATTATTATGCCAATTGTGTTTAGAGAAATTTAGCTAAGGAAGGATGTGCCTATGTTGATGCGATAATTAAAATCGTAATATTCTCAACTATATTTATCGTGATCTAATAATCTAAATTTACTCTCATATTGAGAGGAAAGTAGAATGGAAAATTTTAGGTGAAGGCGAAATGATTAACTCGCTATTAAGGTAAAGTGGAATAACAACAACAAGAACCATTTAAACGATAACAATTAGTTAATCAGACTAGATTGTACAGTCTTGTAAAGGGGCCCGGAAAGGGTGAGAAAAATGAATGGTTAACATGCTGTTGTATGACCGAATATTCACTGTATTAATTCCATTCTTTCTTATAATTTTGGTCAACAGTGTATTTAATTTGTACAGTTTAAGATTTATATTGTATTAATTCTAAGACTTGTCTCGGCGTTTATGAATCATGATCAATAGCTATTATTGTCTCAAAGCTTCAAGGTAATTATTCATTATTACATAGCAACGTACAACAGATGTGATTGTGATATCATTTCCGTTCTCACATATAATCCTAAATTACGAACTACCGTGTGACACTTCGATTCAACCTTGGTTCACAGGAACTCTGAAATATTATAAGACCCACGTGACGTCCAGACACAATATGTAATGCCAACACTAATATCATAATTTCCAAGAAATAATTAAGACTTCACCTTGAACGAGTGTGACTCAATATCCTCCAAGAAAATGACTTAAGTTAACCTTGAACGATCATAACTTTCCCACGTGAACCAGACTATGTGCTTCCTTCCTTTCGAAAACAAACGCATATAAATTTGAGTAAAACCTACCTTCTTGACTCTCTTAGAACTCAGAACTCCATCAGAGAACAGACGAAAACGCTGCCATCTATAGACGCATATCTACGACTTGAAATCATCGACAAACTTACTTCAATTTGGACTTAGAATTCTTCATATTGGGTTTAAACACAATTAAACCATTAACAGCGAAAGTTATAGTTTATTTTACGAAGTGCATCCATCACATCTTCCATCAGCTACAAGACATGTTAAAATTTCGAAGGTGCGTTGCTCACTCTAAAATTATCTAAAATGGTATTGTTATTGTTTCGATGTAATTTGGTATTTGGAGCTCAGCTTGTCTTATCTTATCTTAACTTAGCTTAACTTAACTGGATTTAATGTAATTGTTAACTTCTTTAATTTGATTCATGATTCATAATGCCGCCACCTACGATATGTATTGGCATCTCATATTTACGTATATTGTTTAGATATGTAACTTGTATACTTAAGATATTTAGCAAATACCTATAATAAATGTCTTATTAAATGTTCTTCAGTCTTTACTCGTCTCCAGCCAAGCCCGACAAAGAAGGTGTACATCGTCTTCCATCTAGGTACCATGCCGGAAGCTTAGACACTTCCCGTGAAGTACAGCGCCTTTAGTATAGTTTAAACCTCTCGCATACGCCCTCAGCTTAGTCATATTGAACCCCGGACTCAGGCATGTATCATGATGTTCGGCACCACAAATAAACTTATTCAGACCGACTACGCAGGTTGTGTATCAATACTATCATCTTTAAGTGGTGAAAGCTGTGTCAGACGGACATCATTTAATGATCATAATTGCATAATTATTTAAAGAAATTTCAATAGTAATACTATTCGATATCTAAAAGTTGGGTTGTACTTATAAAATGTGTTGTTAGGCTATATCTTCCTTGATTTTTATTTGCGTAAAATGTTTACATTTTAAGTATGGGGTAAATTATTATTATTGTTTCAAAATTAAACAATGGAGGGTTGGACATGTGGATGTTAAAATTCTGGCAATGATCTCTTGTTAAACGAGAATAAAGTGAGGGTAGTGAAAGAAAGTTCAGGGGGTAAAACTTGAAATTGCGTTATTTACAGTAAGCTATATACAAAGTATTGAAGGTTTAAGCATGTTGTTTAACAATATTGCAATGTGCACGCAAATTATAGTATGTATATCTGACCTTTATTGTTCAATTATTCGGGGTCTAAAATTCGAGGGTTTTTATACGCAATAGAAGGTTTGCAAAGTCTTTTATTGGTTGTCAAAGTTTAAAATTAAAATCGAAGTTCTTAATTAATAGTTACATATTTTACTAATATATCGTGAATTATTTAACTGAGATTGATTTGACGGACAACAGGACCTAAATGATTTAAGGGAACGTAGATGTCACTGCATAAATATCATATCATTATAAAAGATCTCTTCATAAATCTCATATTATTATAAAAGATCACTTCATAAATCTCATATCACTTCAAAATATCATTCATCTTTATTATTTCATAAAATATATGCTCATTGGCTCAAGTAAATATATCTATATAAATCGCGCGTTGTAAAATTCATAAATCAATCAAATATATATATCAGCTAGTTTAAAATATCAATTATATAAACAACCGTCGGTGCAAGACTTTTTTCAATATTATCTCATAAAATATCATCATCGTAAAATCAATATATGTATAAAATCATCGACTTTGCCGCTATAATCGTCGAATATCTCATCTTTTATTTACCGTAGAATATCATATCTTTGTATTTATCGTAGAACTGCCGGTCTTTGCCGCTTGTATAATTATTATGCTACAGACCAATCAATCATTAAAAACAATGTTAATGGTGGCACTATAAATGTAATGATTAATGAACGAATCATTTCTGACTCATTAACACAATGCAGATCCTTGTCGGGCATTGATATCTACCATATCCGAGTTGGCTAGGCTCTTGAAGAATATGAAAGTATCAAGATAGAGCTCGTAAATATTGAAATTAAGCATTAATTGCTGGTTCAAAATCGTCGTAAAATTATATCTTCATTAAAATTGTTATAGTTATAAAATCTATGTGCTGTCTCTAGTCTTCTAAACTATCTTGTAGAGATCCGTCATCGTATAATATTTCTTAAAATCGTCGTCGTAAAATATCGTAAAATATATCGTCGTAAGAGATATGTTCCTATGTTGCTCCTATATTAAAGTTCTAGTAAGCTATGACGAAAGAATAAAGGGAGGGTTGTGGGAGGGATTGTTTGTATTCGTTGTTTTCCATCGTGTGGATGTAAGAATGCTTTAAATTAGTAGAAATTGTTCTAAATTGCTAAAATTGAAGTCGAATTGAACGAAATAACCGAAAGTACGAAGATGAAACTAGAATAATAGATAAATACTGTACCAAAAATTAGAAACTATTAATTTACAAATATTTCGTTGAACTGGTTTGCACAATCTAGAATGTCTCAACTCTATGCACGTATTCCTATTTGCTACTTAAAAGCCTTGAATTCATGTACAAGAATCGAGTCACTTCAAACTGTGGAAATTTGTCCTAAAAGTATTTATAAACTTATGTTCGAATCGATGCTAGTTGCCTAGTTTCTCTTGAATTTTCACAAAATAAATCTATACGAAGTCGGAAGAAAGTAATTATAAAATTTGGACAAAGAGTACCTAATAGTTTGCTACTATTTTCACGCAATGACTGCCCTTACATGCTTTGCAATGTACATTAATGACGTTGGCCAATGCCGAAAATGGGTTACAATAATGGTCCGATGTAAAAGAAATACTCTATGTTGGCAAAAGCAAATCAAATTTATGGTAGGCAAAATGCTTCTTAAATGCACATGATGGAAATATAAGGGACGGGGAACTTTAAATTGTCGTAAAAGAAATCTTTATATTGTAAAATAATTTTAATTTTCTCAAATATCTCGAAGTTCATGTGTAAGGTTTGTCAAAATCGGTTCAAAATAACGTAGATATTAAGTACAAATTCGCGGAAATTAATTCTCGTAGAAATTGAAGCGGTTGGTAGTATATTTTAGAGGACCTAAATTAGGAAATTAATTGCCAATGTTCTAACATGAACGCGTGTCTTCGAATTGTCGACTAAATTAAATGTTCCAAAATATGGATTCTAACGTTACCTCAAATGGACTTTGTTCCAGAATTCATATTGTACTAATAAAACTAGTAACTATTCGTGGTCTAGAATAGAGTCAATGTGGTACAGATGTTTACTAAAGAAATTGGTCACAGCACGAATGTTGGTCAACTACGTAGGAGTTAAGTCGTAGTCAAGCTGCTGCCTTTGCCGAAAGAAATATTATGGTTCTTTTTTGCAAAACAAATTGGAAAAACAAAATTATTAATTAAAGTAATTGACTATAAAATATTGGAAAAGAAATTGCTACTAATATAATTATCGGTTGTTAAAATCTAGTTATAAAATTCAAGTGAAAAGAGTACAATATATCCGCTCTTCAAAGATGCTGTTAAAGGTATCACTTGGAGTCACTTTGTTATGTGTAGCGTTGGACTTTATCTTGTCTGTTGACATCTGACTACCTGTCGGCGCCGGTGACAAAGTATTGTTTGTCAGAGATGATGTATGTCGTATTACTTGTTCGAGTGACCTAATTAACTTAATGAATGTTCACGGTTGTTTGGCATAGAAAAATGTTCTCGTAAATTACGACTGAAATATTGTTACGCGTTCAAACTAAAATAGATTTTTTATTTTGATGGAAGTAGTAACGATGACAAATGATTGGATGGCTAACGGCAGGAATATGGGTACCAAAATTTTATAACGTGAATATTATATAGAAAACTGTAAACAACGTTAAAAGAATCTTTTTCCGTAAGTTAACTTCTTAATTGGTCATAGTTCAACTCACAAAATTTTCAACTTAAAACAAGCAACTATTCTCAAAATAATTTACAGATTAATGTGGTATGGATGCTTTAGCCGTGTTACAAAAGTCGGAACAAATGTTGAGATGGTACATATACAACGTCTCTTAGTCGAAGTGTTACTATTCCTTAAGAAATTTAAAATTATTTAGCACATGGAAGGATTATTTAAATTTGAGTCTACATTTTGTAAAATATGAAAGAGATGGGTGAACTGTGAAATTAAAATTTGGGTTACGTCGTTATCGGAAATTATTGGAGAAGAGAATAAATTTTTCTCTCTCGCCTGATCTTTTGTTTAAATTTACAGCTTCTGAGCATAACATCTATTCGTGGAGTAGTTTAAATCATTAGGTCGTTGGGGTGTAATGGCTGTAGCCATTGTTGGGCTGGTTTCTGCCTGTATGTTAGGGCAAAACTGGATTTCGCCAAAGATAGTTTTAACCGCTAAAGTAAAATTATCTTTAGCAATTGAAGATTCTTTCTCGAGAGCAAATCGCGCCTCGCTGCGTAAATATTTTTCTTCGAGAGCTTTATCTCCATTGAATTTCTGAAAGTGTACATGAAGTGTACGGCATGCGCGAGTACGTTGTTGTAAAGGCCAGATGTGGTTCAATGTTCGAAACTGAGCAATGTGATTCTGAATTATATTTTCTATATAAGATATGATTGAATTGACATAAAGCATGATTGTTGATACTTCTGCATCTGTTTTTGGAGGTTTGAATTGAGAATTTACGAATCGTAGCATGATAATTGGAGAATTTTTTACTGTAGTGGTGTCCGCAAAATTTGACTTGACGTTTGTGACAATTGATAACTTGTGAAAAAAGTGTTTGTTGTGGGCGCGTCGCAAGATAGTAGATCGTGTTGTTTTCAAGTCTTACGACATAAACAAATTGGAAACCGTAACGGCGTCTGGCTTGTATTGCATGTTGTACTACATGTCGGCTGATATGTGTACAAATGCTGTAAAATGCATGAATTTCATTTGTCATACGAAAGAAATATAATAAAATCTCGGACGAAAGTCTCTCGCTACTTTTCGGGAAAATGACATAGCGTAGGCTTAGCGTAAATACAGTACGTATTCGTTGTGCTATCCATTCTGCTATCGGTAGCAAAAATGATTTTATAGAAGTGGGATTCATCCTGACTACTGCAAAAATTGGGACCGTACTAATAGGTAGTTCAAAATAACGCTCATAGCAGATCCATTTATCGAGCGAATTTCGGAATCGAACTCAAGATTATTAATAAATAGTCACGGACGCGCTTCACAATGATAACAGACTGCCTCGGCACATTGATAGATCGAGCTGAGGGCGTGTACGAGAGGTTTAAACTAAAGCAATGGCGCTGGACTTCACGGGAAGCGTCCGAGCTGCCGGCATGGTACCTAGAAGATAGGCGTTGTACACCTTCTCTAGCGGACTCGTCTATGGATGAGTAAACACAGATAAACATTTAACAACGACACTTATTATAGGACTTTGCTGGTAAATCTGAAGAATACAAGTTTATACATTTAAACATGGAACGTGAATAAGAGATGTCAATACACCTCGTCGGCGTCGATGTTAAGAATCATGAAGCAAATCTGTTTACACTAAACATGATTAACAAATACAATGAATTTCAGTTGAGCTCCAAATACCAAATTATACCGAATTAAATACATATACCATTTTAGATAATTTAGAGAGAGCAACGTACCTTTTGAATTTAAGTACGTACCTACTAGACAGTTGTTGCTATGTCGAATTGGATGCACTTCGTGTTTTCAGTTCAAGCTGTCACTTTCACTGTATAAGTGGTTTAATCGAGTTTAAACCAAAGATGTAAAATTCTGTAATTCTTCTAAGTCCAAATTGAAGAGTAGTTTGTAGGTAGCTGTTTGTAGAATTTTGACTCAAGTTGTAGTCTGTTTGCGAGTGCTCGAAAAAGGAAGATTTCAGTAATATTTATAATAATCTATTTCCGAATCGAAGGAACTACTGATCGGTTTCACGTGGGAAAAGTACACTGTTCAAGGTGAAGGTTATTTACAGTTCTTAAATCATTTAATGGAAAGGTTCTTATGTTACACTTCACATCACTCATAGTTTCCAGGATGTTGTGTTGTTCTAAAGAAGAGAAGGTACACACGTGATATTTCAAAGTTCATGTGAACCAAGGGTAAATCTTGATTTCCTAGAAAGTATTCTTTTCGTAGGGATTTATACACGGGAATAGAAATGCTCTCATAGTCATATTGCTCTGTTTTATATAATAATTGTTACCTTGGAGCTTGGGACAATTTTAGCGTTTGATCATGATTCATAAACGTCGAGACGAGTCTTAGAAATAATACAATATAAATCATATGCTGTACAAATTAAATACACTGTTGTTCAAAAATATAAGAAAATAATGAAACGAATAAAATGAATATGCGGTCATACAACATTATTTTACTCGTGTCTCAACAAGTTTCTTAGTGAAGTGATCGATTTTTGAATGATTTGAAAATTAAATGTAAAGTTATGATTGAAGTTTGTACTTTGTAGGTAACATTTTTTGATTCTGTAACTAGGATTGTTGTTTGTCTAGTAGGTAGGTTTAACTTTTCAGTCATTATTGTGTCGAATTCTGCAAATATAATGAGAATATGTGAATGATGAAGTCTCATTGCTTTTTCCGGTTATTATATTATGCTGATTCAGAGTTTTAACAGAATTACTTGTAGACAAGTGAAGCTCGACAGCTTTGTGTATGTGCATGTGTAGAATTCTTCTGTTATCGCTTTATAGCTAGAAGTTCCTGGGCTGTAGCCAGGTGGTAACCATGCCTGAAAGGCTTGGATATGGTATTTTCTGCAATCTGTGGACTGTGGTAAATGTTGTATCCGCTCTCGTGTGTTGATCGTGTGTATAATGTGTATTCATCTTCTATATGCGAAGGCGCAGATGACGTCATACGATGTTACTCTTGCCTCTTCTTGGTTTTAGCAGTCACTCAAGATATTTCGTTGATCTTCCGTGCTGGTTAGAAAAAAATGATGCTTTTGACACACAGCGATGTATATCTGTTTGTGTACGTTTCCCAGTTCTGCCTGTACATAGAGACATTATAAATAATCCTTATTAACTCTCATGTGCTACAAATATAAAACAGCAATAGAATTTAATTTGCTTTAACAATATGTTGTACAACAGTATGTATGTTCTCTGGTTATTCTTCCTTAATTACCTAAAATATATGAAAAATATGTGATATTATATACGTGTGTCAGTATATGTATGACTAATACAAGTGTTAATAAATTCTTTCGGGAGGGCGGTTGAAATTACCCGGTGGCCAAAGTTCCCCGAAAGTATGCCAGAAAGAAACAGTGAAAATAAATGCTGTTGATAATAACAAAACTACCTTGCTTGTTTTTGAAGCAAATAAATTTTCTTAGCATTGTATAATAATAATTATCTACACTATCAATTAAACCCAAGAAACCTGCTTCAAAGCACAAAAAAACAAACATAACAAAAATGTGGAGTTAGTTAACTATAGATATGTGAAAAACACAAAGACAAACAATTATCTTTCCAGGTGTCCATTTCCAAACGAAGCCTTGTCAATGTACTTTAAATGTTAGGAAATTGACACAAACACTCATTATACACTACTATCCTTTTAACGCCAGTGGAAATTTGCAGGTATGAATATCTTAGAAATAGTTGGAGAAGCTAGCAGTCTACCAATATTTTACTTTTGCAAAATAATATTGAATATATATATATATATATATATATATATATATATATATATATATATATATATATATAAATCACAGCCATATTCAATCCACTAGTGGATGAGGCCTCTTCCCGAAGGGAGAAGTCGGTCGGCCTACTGCTCCCACGCTGACCAGACGGGTTGGGAGAGGAGAGCCGAAGCTCTCACTGTGATCGCCACTGTCTTTTATTCACAGCAGCTCCCCAATTGTCCTCACGATGCTGGGTCAACACCAAAATTTTTGAGCCCCCACCGGGAATCGAAACCGGGACCGCTCGAACTGAAGTCGAGCGCGCTACCGACTAGGCTACGCAGGAGCTCATATATATACATATACGGATCACAGAAATTGAAGGAATTTCATATAGAATCGTACGGGTAGTAATAAGGATTAACAACAGACACAGTATGAAAATTATACAAGTGTATGTTCCAACAACCTCACATCCACATGCGGAAATCATGCGGAAATCAAAGAGCTATACGAGGAGATACAGAAGATTTTCGATTGTAGCAAATCACATTACAAAATTGTAATGGGAGACTTCAATGCGAAAGTAGGAGCCAAGGAGAGCAGTGACACGAAAGTGGGAAACTTTGGATTTGGCAAAAGAAACAAGAGAGGAGAGAAGTTAGTGGAATTCTCACAAGCCAACAGACTGTTCATTTCCAATACATTTTTCAAGAAACCGCCCCAGAGGAAGTGGACATGGAAAGGCCCAAATGGGTCCCAAAACGAAATAGAATACGTTATATCGAATAACAATGCTATTCTGCAAGACGTGTCTGTTCTGAACAGTTTCAAAGTCTTGAGTCATCATAGGATGGTGAGATGTAAGCTGAAACTAAATACTGGACTTGAGATAAAGAAGCTTATCAGAGGAAAACCGCCACTCTTTGATCTGAAAAATCTCAGAAAAAGCAGACAGACATTCGAGATAGAACTAAGCAACAGATTTAGCGCCTTGGAAGAGTTAGAGGATGAAGAAGATATCAATAGCAGAATAAAATACTGACCGAGATAATAAGCGAGACAGCCAAAGAAATAGCAGGCACCAGAAAAGAAAAGAGAGAGCAAAACCTCAGAAGAATCTAAACTCTTGATGAAGAAAAAAACGAAAATGAAAGAAGAGGGAAATTACATAAAAAGGATTGAATACATAGAACTAAATAAAACCATAAGGAAGAAAATATAAAAGGTGTACGAAGATATAACGAAAATCTTGTTAGAAATACGATCGAGGAGAACAAGAGCCTGAAGAAAACTAAACAGCAGCTCATGATAGGGAAAAAGCAAATA